>UCOM01000438.1:0-81135 GCA_900474385.1 Ormyrus pomaceus
TTTAAATGTAAATAAACTGTAGCACTAGATGCTGGAAAAATAGTGCAAAACTTTAGAAAACATCCTTGGCTTGTCAGTCTGTGCAAGCATGATGTTTCTTCAATCAGCTGTTTCTTCACTTGCACTTTCTGTCTTGGTCTCTCTCTCTCTCTCTCTCTCTCTCTCTCTCTATGAAACTGTGGTTAAAAAGTTGAAGTGATACTAATGATGAAACTGCGACTGCACAAATTTGTATCAATTAGACACAATATTTATTTGAGTTGTAAGTCGCTGTTTTCCTCTTGCAAGGTGTTCTCTATACTTGTCTCTCTCTCTTTTAACTGTAGAGCACAGCGCTTGAAGTAGGCCTAGCTTGAAGCGCCATGAAGATATAAGTTAGTCAGTTTCAGTCAGTTTAGGTTATCCACATTATAAACATGTGGCTATCTTATACATCCAAAAATAAATTGCTATTTGAGTTACATTTTTAGCAATTTTAAAGGATTATAAGAATTATAATATTAACTTATTTTTAAACACATTAAATAATTAAGTTTTTAATCATATTAAATAATTAAATAATTTTTAAATATTTTTTGTGTAATAAAACAATAATTTGTAACAAGGCAAATTGCCGCGTCACATAAGCAACCCCAAAACGTCTACACTGTCAGGAGACAGCCAGCCAAGTATCGCGCCGGCGAAGAAAAAGAGAGAGAGAGGGGACACCGAGTTAGAACCGAAGACGGCCGATCGGGAACCCGAAATGCTTAAACCCGGCTCGCGATGAAACCGCGAATTGAAGAGCCGCTTTTGTCTCCGGTCACGCGCTCGATACGCATCGGACCTTTGCACTCTCGCATCCAGGCAGTATCGAAGCTACGACGGACCTTTTCGTCTAGGTCCCAGCAGCCCACCTACGACTCGCGTAGCGGCAAGCCCTTCCACGTAGCGCCGACGTAGTGGAAGCAAATTTTATTTTATATTCGCGCGAGCGACACCACAGTCCAGGAGACGACACGGCGGGGATCGCTCCAGACGACGACCTCCGTACTCGATGTAAGTACAAGCGTGTGTGCCCTGCATCTCTCTCTCTCTCTCGCGATTATTTTGTACCCGATCGAGCTTCGGCGGAAGATCGCTACTGAGTGCCTCTGCGCTTGTAGGCTTGTATGGAAGGCGATAATGAAATAAATCGAGCTGGTACAAAGTGTATCTTGCGTTCTTTTCTTTTACCTAGACGCAAGTTCCTACGCGCGGAAATTATTCTACTTGCCCGCGTACACGACGGGCGAACCCCGCCGCCTCCGCGGGCCGTTCGGTGTTTCAACCGTTCGGCAGTTTATCTGGCCTAGCCGTGGCTTTGCCCGTCTTTATTCAGGCTTTACGCGCAACCGGTTCGCGGCTGACGACGGGAAATCATATCCGCGTAAAAGTCCTGTTTCAAACTTCCAAGTGGAGATTTTAGATTTATTTAACTTTAAACTTCTTTTCTTTAAATCACTAAAATATGTATTATCTTGAAGAAAAACTGTCTAAATTACATTTATTTGTTGTATTAAATTAAAAAAAAAATTGAAAAATTTAATTTTATGCAACTAGAATGATAATCGCTGCAATAATTTTATTTATGATAATAAAGTTTTTTTAAAAAGTGAGAAAATACGGGCGCGGACTGAACAAAAGTTATGATATGAACTTAGCTGTACTCATTCTCGCAAAGTGTCAAGTTGTATTTTGCGCGTGCTTGACGCTAGCGCCGGGCCACAGTCACGCTTTTGGCATTCTCGATTCCCAACACTGGACGCACAGTTTATCCACGTGCTATCTGTTATGCATTGTACAAATTGATGTTCTAGAGTTAATTTATAAATTATAAATTTTATAAAAATGAGTGATTCAGAATTTGACGGTGACAGTGATCAAGAGGTTTCTGAAAATCATTCCAACCTCATCGATTCAGTAAGACAACTTGACAGGGGCCACAGGTATCTAAAAGTTTGCTAGGTTATGGCATATTTTTTTAAAGACTTTCATTTGAAAATTGATAATATTTATGCTTCATGTCATTTAATATAATTTTTACAATCAATTTAGACAATAATTTTGTTTTCTCAATTATAGTAGAAATAAACGTCTCGAACGAAATGAACCAACATTGCAAGTTTCTGACTTTGGTCAAGTCAAAAGTGGTGTTTCCGATTACGATCTTGTGGAAAACGATGTTCCTTCATCAAAATCTAAAACTAAAGTTTTGCCTAAGCCATTGGAGAAAACAGCTGCAGAAAGGGTATGAATAAGCATTTTTAATTGTCTTGTCTGAAATATAAGTTTGTTTAAGATCAGGTGGAGCGTACTCGAAATTACGAAATCACGCGAAATACACCACAGGTTTTTCGGATTTGTGAAAAAAAGTCTGCGTGGTTTCGCGTATACCGTTAGATTTCCAGAGAAATTCGTAAATATTATATTGGTTCTATATAAAAGTTATTCTTTTGCAGATTCAACGTACAGTTGCGTATGATAACTTGAGAAAAGATCTTGGAAAATGGGCTGGCACAATAGCCCGGAATAGAACAGCAAGATCTGTTAGTTTTCCACTAGAAACAGTTGAAGAAAAAAAGAAAACATCTTATACTCCATGGCTTGACTTTCGAAGGCATCCCAAACTAATGACAGATTTAGAAAAAAAATTAGCAGAATTGGAGACTCTACCTGAACCAGAAGAAGAAAAAGAAGAGTTTCCATTAACAGCAGATGAGATTCTGGAACGAAGAAAAGAAACTGCTAAATTTAGAGCTCAACAGGTTTAGTGAATAAACTATTGAATTAAATTAATTGTACTAAAAGTTTATTTATATTTTTATTCATTGTCTTATTGCAGAGTTACAAAATAGCAAAAGCACATCGACAAAATAAAATTAAAAGTAAAAAGTTCCATCGCATTCAAAAGAAAGATAAAATTAGGAAAACATTAAAAGAATTTGAGGAATTGCAAAAAACAGATCCTCAGGCAGCTTTAGAAAAATTAGAAGAACTAGATAAAACAAGAGCTGAAGAAAGAATGACATTGAGGCACAAAAGCACTGGACAGTGGGCACAAAGTAAATTAATTAGAGCTAAATACGATAAAGAGGTATTAAAAAATTTGAATAGTTTTAATATGAATATAATATGTTTGTGTAATTATTTAGTTTATATTTTTTATTTTTTATTCCTTTTTCTTAACAGAGTCGACAAGTATTAGCAGAACAATTAGCGATTAGTAGAGAACTAACGCAAAAATTAAAAAAAAATGAAAGCGACGAAGATGATGAAGACGTTGAAGAGCCAACAAATGTAAATTTGCCAGCTAGTGATAAGGAAAATCCTTGGCTGAAGGCAACAAAAACTGACAATGAAATTGATGAATTTATTAGTGGTTATCGGAAATTCTGGGAAGAAAAAAATAAAGGAAATGAAAACGAAAACCAAAGCGAAAATTCTGAAAAAGAGGCTCAAATAAAAAATACAAAAGTGCAGGTAATGGAAGAATGTTTACCCAAGAAAAATGATGTTAGTAAAAGTAAGAAAAATCAATTATCTAGCAAAAAACCAAAAAATAAAGTACTTGAAGTTGAGAAACCTACAGTAAAAGCTGAGAAACCTAAAGTTCAGGAACCTACAATAAAAGCTGGAACATCTACTTGGTCAGTTTCTCCAGTAAATTCTTCAACAAACAATTTTACAAGTGTAAATGATATTGATATTGATAATATGTTTGATTCTGTTGAAGAAAACATACAAGAAAAAATAAACAAAAAACTTGCAAAAGTCAGACAAATGCTTGAAAAAGAAGAAAAAAGAGAAGATAAAAGAAAAAAAAAGAAAACTGCCCAAACGACGGAAAAAGAGGTAGATTATTCAGAAAATGACTTAGAGAAACTTGCTTTAAAGGAACAAAGACCTTTCAATCCAGTGAAGTCAAAACCTGAAATAAACCCTAATACCTTTATGAACATGAAGGTAAAGCATATAAAAACGTCATTGCCCGACGATGTTGGTTGCGAAGATGTAGCGTTAGATGACAATGAAATTGCAGAAGATCAACATCAAATAATAAGCGAAGCTTTTGCTGATGACGACGTAGTAGAAGAATTCCAAAAAGAAAAAGAAGAAGAGGTAAGATAAGTTTATATAACACGCTACAAATGTAACTAACAAGCTATAAAAACGTAAATTAATTTTTTTAGATTCAAAAATCTCAACCTAAAGAGGTCGATGATCGACTTCCAGGTTGGGGTAGTTGGACTGGGGCTGGCATCACTCCATCGAAACGCAAATCGCGTAGCTTCGTAAAGAACGTTCCCAAGAAAGTACCAAGAAGGCCCGAAAATGAAGGAAACGTCGTGATTTTTGAACAAAACAATGCGGCGATTAGAAATCACCAAGTAAAGAGCGTACCTTTTCCGTTCAAAACCGTTAGCGATTTCGAAGCGAGCCTCAGAGCGCCACTGAGTCGAGAATTCGTACCTGAAACTGTCTACCAGACACTGATAGAGCCTCCTGTTAAGACAAAATTGGGTACAATTATCAAACCCATGAGTGAAGATGACCTTGTTAATATTAAGAAAACGAAACAAAGGAAAAGAATAAAGATACATAGTGGTAAAGAAAATGAAAAAAAAGGGAAAAAGTTAAAAGAAGTTAAAAAAGTTAAGAAAAGTTAAAGTCTGACTGAATGAAATGTTACGATTTAGTACACTTAGAGTGCGAAATTTTTTTACTTTTTTCAAACGATTTGTTGTATATTATATTGTTCATATGTTATCATGAATGTATATATTTTTCTGTATTAATAATAATTTTATTAATATAATATGATATATTTATAATTTTATTTTTCTTACTTTTCATAAGCGTTTGGAAGTAATTATAAAGCGAAAATGATGTGAAAGTTATGATTAATTATTATAAAATAATTAAACGTAACTTTTTCAACTTCTGGTATATCTAACGTCGGAAATGGACATTACAAAATTGTACAAGTTAAGATAAACCGCTTGTTTTTTCTTACGCTATCTTTCGTTTAAAAATATGCCAAGTTGCGCTTTTGTAATTATCAAAATATCGACGTATTCAAAATTCTGAACTTGGATTTCTTGGAATTATCAATCATGTAATTTCTTAAAAGCAACGCAACGTGAGGCTTTACTACGCTTCAATTTTACAAGTAGCAAATACATGTTTCAAAGAAAAAACCAGTTTTATCTCTTCTATGAGGTTATGTAAAAATCAGAGAAAACTCGTGTAAGGCTGGCTCTAAGATCGAGTCGTAAGAAAACCAATTAGTCATTTAAAGAGCGAGTGATAAATCCTGTTCTAAAAAAATATAAAAAAAATACCCAGTAACAAGAGAGCTCTTGTGTGTTTTTACGCAACTCTAAAAAGCTCTCAGAGCAGGCATCAAAGTCTCGAGCACATTTGCAACGGTAAAGAAACAGTACGATGTCTCGAGGCACCCGGGAACCTGAAATAACTAGAAAAATAATCAAAGGGGTTAAAGACAAAACGACTCGGCGCCTATCATATCATCCCTAAGTAGCGTCTGGCCGGGCGAATCTAAAAATACCTTGGCCTATCATGAGGTTGTTATCTCTCGCACGTTTCACGACCGGGCGGCATTCAAACGCCGTGGCAAAAAGTCGCGCGACTCCGGCGATTGGCCGGCGGCGGGGTTAACCGGCGCGCGCATCCTCCTCGTAGCGCGCGCGCACTTAGAGTCCGTCTCTTTCGTGCAGATATATCCTTGGCTCTCGGCTGTTCGCTCAGTGAAATCGAAACCGCCGTGGAGGTTGCATCGCACACGGAGGTTGAGAGAGCGCGCGTGCACGAATTTCGGCCGCTTCGTTTTTTTCCCCTTTGCACGAGAGACAAGTCAGTCGGCAGGCAGTGTGCGCTGTGTGAAGAGCCAGGGAAAAGAGTAAGAGAGAGGATTGCTCCTCACGTGCGTTAGGAAAGAGAGAGAGAGAAAGAGTCAACCCCCTTGAGCTCCCGGCACTCGATGGCGGAGACGGAGACAATGTCGACGACGGGCGGCAGCGAGGCGGCCACTGCCAAGGACGACAGCGTCCAGTTCTTCGAGGGTGTGGAGAAGCTCCTCGAGATCTGGTTCACCAGCACCGACGGCAAGGATAAGCAGCGCGATCTCAGACAGATACCCCGGTGAGTACTTTGCCTCCTGACCTTGGCTAAGCCTCCAAAGGAGAAACGACGGACAGTGGCCGCGCCTCGCCGAGGCATCGATCGCGAGCCCCTCGTAGCACCTTCTTGCACTTTTCCCTCCGAGGGTTGATGACTCTTCCTCCTGCCGTCACCGGGCTTCGCCTTCTTTCGGTGTTTATTTATTTCTCGTTCTATTATACCCGCGTGTTCCTTTCCTCCGACTATTGCAATCGCTGTCGTCTGCTCCTCTGCTCGGAAGGAAACATTTTTCCCCCCTCAATGTTTACGTAGTCAAACTGCGCACGAATGACGATCCTGCTTCGGAAAAAACTTTCCACGCTACGTGCAAGAATTTTCCGAACTAATGGCTACCTTACATACTTACCCTCCGGAGATTTTTTTTTCGTTTCGTAAGAACCGCGCGCCCGATCCACTCCATCAATCTACGTACAGCAGAAAGCAACAAAAATAAATAACTGCAATATTCCGCAGGCGATTTGTTGATTCCCCGCGCCTTAATGGCTACATCGATAAAGGGCAAACAGCCTCCCCTAAATCAAGTCTCCCCTCGCAGCGGGGCACGTGCTGAGGCCTGGCGTCTTTCGTTTTCAAGGTCTCGGCGCCCATTTTCAGGAAAGTGCGCGAGCTTAGGATATGCCCCGGCCCCCCCCTCCCCCTTGGACGGTTGGTCAATATTTACCCTGCCGGGACGAGAGAGAGAGAGCGAGTGTTTTGCGTCATATATCGACGCCGCCGCCGCCGCCGCGGAGCTTTTCGAGCTTTCTCGTCGCCGCTTTTTCGCACACTACGACTCTTTCTCTGGCTCTCCTCCGTATATTTGCGGTATTTCTAAGACCGAGTCTATCGGTTGCGCTCGCGCGCGCCCCAAATAGATCCGAGTGACGTAGACGGGATGATGCTTCCCCGTTCGCTGACCATGCCGAATAATGACATTTCAAATGAATTGTATAGGCAGATTCTTGGTATTTTGTGTTATTTTACCTTTTCAGTCCTGCCTTTTTCCTCAGAGGACAATTTCCGGCTGGAGGGTAGGATTCGTATTTCGTTCTTCTTTGAATTCTAACGGTTAAAAAACTGGAAAAGAAAAATAAATATTTTACTTAATGGCGTTACAAATCAGTCGACGTGAAAATAACGCTTCCATAATAGCCTATGCTTTTGTGAAATTTAGCATTTGAAAATTAAACGTACTCCAGTAAAAAATTCTACGTCCATTATTGATAAAGTGGTAGTTTCGCCAGGAATATCAATTAACATGTTGCACTTGGGTAATTCATCAAAGTAAGCAATTTCACGCTGGAGGTTAATAAACAATAATTACAGTGCATAATGAACTTTTAATTAAAATAAAACTTGATGAACAAAGTGTTGTACATAAAGTTATTTAAAGCAAGCTTTATAATTCATTGTCAGTGTAAGATTAAAATATCATTTAATTATTTATTTATTAAAATTCTACATATATATTATATATTAGAATATAAATAACAGATATTGAATAACGAGAGTACTACTACGAGTATAATAGTTTATTTCTGTTAAATTATAAACAAATTTTTTAAATAAAATACTCAACTTACTCGAGCATTAAAAGAATAAAACTATATATTCCCGTCATATGATCCTGTATTTTATTTTACAATCTTAATCTATGGAATTATGTTACATATTAAGCGAAATTATTGGTGTTGTAATCGAAACGTGATAATATCGTGAAGTGCAGTGCCAATCGCGCAACAACTAGGGTAATTTCCCTCGCATTTCAATTGAATTGCGTGACGTGAAGTATTTGCAAAAGCGTTCAATTAAATTTTTAGATTTTTCAATTGATGTATATTTCTGGATCGCGGCCCATTAATCATTCTGCGAATACAGATTTGCCGCATACTTTTTTTTCGCCGGGAGTCAAAAGTCATTAGAAAAAGGCGCTGTGCACCGAGTTCAGTTCGATCTGAACTGGATTTTCCGAGTTCTTTTACGTACTTAAAATACAGGGAGATCGATAATTTGAAATAAAAAATATTTGCCGACGAGATACCAATTTTTTCCTTCTCAGTATCTCTAACGTCATTCATAATCTAAAATAAATATATAATATAATTTTGTTAAGCCTAGGGATTAACAAAATGCATAAAAATTCCAAGCATAAAAAATTAACTTATCTCACCTCGATCTTAGAATGTTTTAAAAACAATATTATACGCCTTTGATTTATCGCCTCGATCGAGCATTAATCTTCCAAGTTAAAAAAAATTATGCAAATCCTTCGAAACTGCAAAAACTCGCTTTTCAGATACAGCAAAAGCCGAGCCTCTACGATTACCGCGACTATCCGTCCCCCCGAAGCTAATCAATAAACAGCTCCAAAGAAACGAGAGAAAAAAAAAGGCGTCTCAGCATCAGTACGGCAATGCGAGAGCAGTTCGTTTATCGTTGTAACGTACCCCCCCGATTCGCTGACCCACGTCGCACGCCACAGCCACTTCTGTAATCAATAAATTCCCGCGCACCCGAGCCGTGTCCTCCGTCCTTCCTCTCCTGCTTGCTTGCTGCCGAAGCGGAACGTCGGGATTCAACTCGAATTTCGAGCCTGTTGCACGTGATTTTTACCTGCTCGCGACTCTTTTTCGAGCGGAGCGGTGCTCGAGGATAGTTTGATGGATCGGTCGTCGCTGCGTCTGATATAGACACAATCGCGCCGGTCGATCTCCGGGACATTCCTGCGCGAATTTCAAGTGTTTTGTACGAAGATCCGTTTACCGATAAACGCTTGACTAAGCGAATTCGGACGGTTACGCCGAGCTGCGCTGCCGTTGGAATGCGCTGAAATTATATATAAACGAGAGCAATTTCTTTCTGATTTCAGGCAAAAGTGGGAATCGCTTCTGAAAATCGTGCGATGCGAGATCATCAGCTTCTGCCGCAATGATATGGTCGACGCCTACGTTCTCAGGTAATAATCGAATCTTTCGTTTGGTCACTTTCTCAAAAAAGAATAAAATTCCACGCGAGATTATACAGCGTTGGTGCGAACAACTTGCAGCTATCGAGAGATTTCTATATAATCTACCGATGAGAGCGCGAAATCATAATCTTTATTAACCCACACTCGAGAAGCAGGTGCTTGATTCCGCGCGACTGATTACAGAACTAACGCGAGTGGAATATGGAAACAGCATAATAGTACTCTTATTGTTCTAATTTTAAAGCTAAAGTAACAAGAGCTTCCAGCCTCGCTATTCCCCACAATGCAACGTAAACTCTCGAGCGAAGCAGAGACAGAGGCTCTCTTTGTCGCCGCTGCGATTATTGCCGATAAAGACCCTATTAATAAACCGTTCCTCTCAAAAGTATTGGACACGCATCCATTTAAAGCTTCATTATTGCAGATATTACACTCTCGCCTCGGCCGGCGACGCCGTTCTCTATGTACTGCCATTTATTTTGACGCGGGCTTTCATCGCCTGGCGGCGGCGACGGCTTTCAGTTTCTCTGAATCTATTATTAACGAGGAGTCGCGAAACTTATTAACGGCGTTGTAAAACAGAGAATCCCGCCCGTCGAAGACCGGGTAAAGTGCAGTTTCTTTCGCCTCGCCCCGAGAACTCTTTTGTTCGGCGAGGTTTCACCGCGGGTTATATAAATAGCGGCGATTGGCAAAAGGCTGCGGAATCGCCAATCTTTCGATCTGTCCATTATAATTTAAGTGCCCGGATCTCGGAGCGGATAAAATTTTTCTCGAACGCCGCTATTACGATCTTTACTGCTGCCGGGCGATAATAGAAAGCCGAGAAAATGTCTAGCGGGAAAAAAAAAAAAAAACTGCTGCAATCGCATCTGGCAAAAAAAGTATATATCGAGAAAAGAAAGCGCCTTTTTTAGTAAACAACTTATCGCTTAATTATCCGATGAATCATCGCGCACGAACACCGACACGTGTCTCGACGCGAGAGAAAACCCAAGAGTCGAGTCGTCGCGCACAATGAGAAACATTGATGACTGCGTCCGCAAAAGCGAAACAATGCCAAGTTTTCTCGCTCCGCGCGAGCGTCTTAAAACGAGTCGAGTGTTCGAGCGAGAAACGGCCGCCGCGACGATATATAATGGATAAAGGCGAGGATATAACAATAATTAACGCTCTTTTCTCCGCTTCCGAGCGACGGCGCGGATCTCGGGAAAATTCGTCGCAGCGCAATCGGATTTAATTCCGGTGGTTCTTTCAACTCTGATTGCGGCGCTGCTTGGACGAGCGAGTCGTCGTTAATGAGATGATAAAGAATACATTCCTATGCGCGCGAGTGGCTGCTCTCGTGGCTGCTCTCCTCGATAGTGCCGCGTCAAATCTGGGCTGCAGATCGCACGTTTATCTAGGCGGTATATACTCGGTGAATCGTCGATTCACGGTCGAGAGAAACAATCGACGCCAGGCTTTTCGGCTTCTTTGGAATCGGACTTTTCTTGCCGCGGGGGAGATTGCGCGTTCGATCGATCGTCGTTCGCTCGTTCTATTCGAGTTTTATATATACTTGCTTTACGAACCGGCAACTTTTATATTGTTGCTCCGGTGATCGTTGCCGCTGACGCTCGACTCGATTCTCGCTTTATTGCCAGTGAAAATTCTCAAAATACACAATCCATTGTTGCGATAAATATAATATAGCTTCCGCGAAGTGTAACGATGAAAATATTATAAAAAAACAATCCTCTCCAGCGTCTGCAAAACATTGATTCGTTTCGGCTCTCCGCGTATAGTTAGCTTTGAAAATTGTGTAACGTCTCGGATGTTAAAGTTTATATTCTCCGCAGCTGCAGAGAGAGCTTAGATGAATCATCCGACGCACTTTGGCTCTAATCTAGCAGTTTTGTGCCATTTGCAGAGAGCGCTCCTCCTGCTTCTCGGACCGCTCGGTTGTAAAACATATATCATAAAGCCAGCGGCAATCTCTCGCTCGTCAAGGTCGATGATCCGCCTTTAATTCTGCCTCGCTTATACCCCGGCTTCGTTCTCGACTGTCGGATTTGCTCGTTGGGGTGAAGCTGAAGCGATGATTCACTTATAGCTCGGCGATTTTTTGTTACTTACAATTTGTGCAACGTTTATATCAACACGCTACGGTCACTGGCGAGTTACCCGGTCCTATTACACGCGACCAGTCCGTTGCGTCACGGGAAAGCGCAACTCGATCAATTTGCAGGGCAGCGGAAAAATTTCCATCGCTCCGGCGGAGCAGCTTCTGCCGCGAAATCGCATATCGGGCGGGGGCAATAAAACCGGAATGAAATCGGGCCGTTAAGTTAGGGCCGCCCGGCGGATCTCCTCTCTCTCTCTCTCTCTCTCTCTCTCTCTCTCTCTCTCTGTCGGGTCGAGCGTCGTTTATGATGCAATTCGCAGCATAACCGCATTTGCATAATCGACGAGTCGGCGATCGGCTCTCTTTCACTCGAGAGAGAACTCTCAAGGGTACGACGCGCACTTGAACTTCAGGCTCGAGATTCCGCGTTCACGTGTCCGCCGCGTAATGCGGCTTTGACTGTCCGCCGTATCGATTGCCCGGCTAAGACCGTCGACACGATAAACCCGCGAGGAAGGCCGTCGTTATTTACTGGCGTCGCGTTTTGCCGAGTTGCGGGGGGGAGGAGGAGGAGGAGGAGGAGGATGCGAATTTGGCAGGTGCATTGTTTACGTTGATGCGTTTATCCTTTTTGCTCTCGCGACGAGAGTCCGCTTTCTCTTTTGTATACGTTGTCCCTCTGAAACGGGTTTTTCAGTTGATTTCCGATGTTTTATTCATTCTTCGCTGCCTTTTAAGTTTTCGATGAATGGAAGTCGCGTTTTATTTGTGTTTTTTTGTCTCTCTCGAGTGAGTGACATTTTTTCGTACCGTTAAAAATGCTTTATTTATTGTGTTTTGTTTTCGTGGATGATTTGTACAAAAAAAAAACAGCTGCATCATCGAGCAGATAAAAAAGTATTTATTTAAATGCATACATCCGGAAACGTAAAATGTTATTGAAATTGTGCAATACTTGTATTTAAAAGTGCATTTTATTTTTTGATGAATCGTATTACTTCTTAATCATTGGTTCGAACCAAACATGATTACTATAAATATAAGCTTTTAAACTTGAACGACATTGTGTTAAAATAAGTTCACTTATAAATTAGAATATTTTTTAAAACTTGTCTATTTTTATATTCATTGAGAAAGAAGTATTTTCATTTGCCAAAAGCGCGCCACTTCGACGAGAAGCAAGTATTTCTAAGAAAAATGGACAATTTGTTAAGGTCTAATTTAAGAGTAAATAAAATAAGTTCCAAAATAAAACTTGGTGCAATCAAAAGCAATTTTCATGCAAATTACTCGATTCGGCAATTATCTTTCAATAATTACCCAATAAATTGCGAAATTGAAAAAAAAAACTATTTTTATCGATCGCATTTACGTCAATACCTGGTTATATAAAATTTATTTCATTTTAACGTTCACGTATTTAAAAAAAAACTACGTTAATTTAAAAAAATAAATGATTACAAAAGAATTTTAAAATTAATTGAAAAGTAATCCAGTAATTTCCGAGATTTTTATCCTTAATTAAAGTCAAATTTAGATCGAATCAATCTTTCAATGCGAAATCATTTGATTGACAATACGAAGCCATTTATCTGATAGCAATTATCAAGTAATTACTTGAATTCAGAAAAATTCTTGCCACTTTTTATGTAAGATTCGTGCTCGCCTCTAAATAGAGATCTGAGATAATTCAATATCATCTCGACGAAAATATCGCTCGAAGCTCGAGCGAAGCGTGAATGATCCAGTTTTTAATTGCGATAAGCGGCGACTCCAGATTACTACTATAAATAAAAAAAAAGCGAGAATTAATTTGTCCCGCGAGCCAACTATCTGCGTCTTTCATCGTCGCCCCAGTATCAATAGTCTCGAGTTTGAGACCGATTATCACCTTTCGCAGATCGATATCCTTTTGTTTTTCGGACTCCTCGGGAATGCCGTGTATCCGAGATAAGAGAAAATTGATACTCCAGTCACGTGGACAAAAAGTTCCAATTTCACATCCGATCGGAGATTAATTTGTTTATAGCGCCCTTAATCTGCCAGATAGGGAAGGCATGCCGTTTAAAAATACCGGAATAAAACAGACTTTCGGCTGGGACTGATATTACCTAATGCAGGCAAATGACACTTGCAACAACATCGCTGAGAATAGAATTTGATTCAAGTAGATCTTTCGTCAAACTTCCGGTTGATTTGACAGGATTTCTGTTGATTTAACTGAAAATTCATCGTTACAAAAATGTTTATTGAAACAATTACAGATTTCTAATAATAAAATCGATCGCGGACATTTAGCAACGCGATGCAGTTAAGTCGATCGGGTTTTTATCATCAGTGAAAATCCACTTAATCACTGAAAAACACCTTTCACCGCCAGGCGCGACTGTCAATCTTTCTAGATTACGATTCAAATACTCATTCCGGCGAATTCGCTCGGTCACTCAATAATCATCGATAACCAACCAGCAGTAGATCCTTCCTCCGATCAGCTGCATTCCCCGAAAAAAAAGTTCCCAACGCGAAAGCTCGCCCCCCTCCGTCGTTGCGTAACGGGCTGCATGCGCTAGAGAGGAGCGGGGATATTTTGCGAGAGAGCGGCGCTCTCGGGGAAAAAGTATATACCTAGCACACAGTACGGGCAGGGTTCGCCGCGCTCGCGCGCTCTCCCGTGCGTTGTGCGGATGCGTATATGCGTGCGCGCGCGCCTCGTGTAAATGCCCCGGCGGCGCTTTGGTGTGCGGCCGCAGCCGGCAAGCCGGCAAGCCGGCCGGCTTCTCGAATATTCTTCAACGATCATCATAGGCCACGCCGCGGTCGCGCATCTCTCGCTCCCTTTCTCTCTCTCTCTCTCCCTCGTTCTCCCGGTTACGTTTAGGAGGAGTATCGAGAACCTTCGGGAATACCGGCCGGTGACCCAATTTTTCGGCCGATTCCTTCAGCCCGAGAGGCGCGCCGATGGAAGGTTTTCGGCCGGCTCTCTTAGTCGGGAGGGTTGTCCGGTGTATAGGATCGGACCGGCGGGAGGAATGCGAGCTCCGACTTTTACGCATGACTAGTCGCTCGCGTCGGTGAATAGGTAAGCGCGCTGCAAGCCAGGAGTAAATAATTGACCGCGGCCTCGCTCAGCTGATTTACACGCCCGCCGAGAGAGAGAGAGAGAGAGAGAGAGAGAGAGAAGGAGAAGAGGCGAGTCAAGAGCGAGAGCAAAAGTAGAGAGTCGCCAGTGGAAAATTACAGGTGGCAACGTCTCTCCCTCTTTCTTTCTCTTTCTCTTTCTCACTCGGGCACAAAAAGCGCCTTTTTCTCCGCTCGCTCGGTCCAGATTAATACCCCGCCGTTCGATCGCGGTGCGAGCCAACGGGAGAGAACGAAAAAAAAAAAAAGACCCAGCGGTCCAGTAGCGTGGCGTCGGCCGCGACCGTATAAAACAATCAGTTTCAACCGCTTCTGAAAAAGTCGCGCGCACTTATCGCTCGAAGCGGCGACAATAGACCTCGAAGAACCGCGCCGGCATTTATTTCCAGATAAAAGCCGAGCGTTGCGCAAACGAGTCCTTCCAGGAAAGCCGTCGACCGTCCGAAAACGACGGAAGGAGCGGAATAAGACCGGGAACAGTACGCGCCGGCAGCGGCTCTCTCTGTTGCTTCTGGCCTCTCTCTACCGTCTCTGACGCAACGATGGATCGAGGGGTTATATATATATATATATACGTACGAGCGCCGAGAGCCAGGACTCGGAACTCTCTCCCCCCGTCAGCTGATCCGCAAGGAGATCCGAGAGCTAATTTCTCTCCGTACGCGCGGATTACATAATGTATATAAGCGGCGTGCATGGCAGCAGCACGTGGCTTCCGCCGGTTATCAGCCCAGGGAGAGAGAGAGAGATCAAAGACCAGTCAATCGTCGCTGATAAAAAAGCTCTCCTCTCTTTTTTTTTTTTTAATTGGCGCCTCGAGCTTTCGCGCAGCACAATAAAGCCGCGTCGGCGAGCGAGCTTATCAATCCTGCCGGTCGATTCTTTTCTTTTTTTTTTTTCTAATCTGTTGTAAAGCTTCTCGGCCGCCTCGTGAGCTCCGTATTTTTCATTGTTCCCAGCGAGATCCGGAATTTCTTATTAATCATCAATTGCTCTTATCCGCGCAGATGACCCGGAACGGAGCGCGTTGCGACACGAGCTGCTTTCTGAGAAAATACTCGCGCTCGCGAACAGAGATTAGATTCGCAAAAGTCCGTCGATTCGGACGCGCGGCTCGGAAAATTGGGAGAGAGAGAGAGAGAGAGAGAGCGACGGAGCGCCGGGGGGTTTTCGCAACGGCGGCGTTCACTTTTTCCCTCGCGGCTTTTAAGTAATGAACCATTTTCATGTTTTTTGACTTGCAGCGTTTTTTTTTTAATAAAAAACATAAAACAGAATGCCCGCAAGTACGAGATGGTACTGCGAGATAAGACTCGCACACACACCGTACTAGATAAGATTAAGCCCCGCACTCGGCGCAATAATAATACCTTAAATAATTAATGAAAAAATTGTTGTTTTTAATTAAGCGAAGGAGACCTCTTCAGATTTATTTTATAACTTTTGGAATGTGTGTATAATTGCAGCGAGAGCAGTATGTTTGTGTCGAAGCGCAGACTCATCTTGAAGACGTGCGGCACGACCACACCACTGCAGTGCTTGGAGCCCCTCTTAGATCTTGTCGAAAGTTACACCGGTTTTGACAAAGTGGAGGTACAACAACAAACAAATTCAAATAAGCGATTAAAGGGAGGAAACGGCTCGAACGAAAGCGTTCCGCGTCCGAACTGTTTTTTTTTTATTTTATTTTATTTTTTTATTTCTTTATCCTAAAAATCTCTCTCTCTCGTGCGACTGGCGCTTTTTGAGTCGCGTCGCACGAAAACGAGCGGAGCACACCTTTTTTTTTCTTATTCCTTTGTCGCTTGTCTTTTATTTTCGGCTTTACTAGCTGGTTTTGTTCGAAAAGTAGCGCTTGAAGCTTTCAATTCTAATTACCTGTTTATTTCTGGTTATTATACAGTGCTTTTGTGTTGCAAGTTGACAGCTGCAGCCCGAAACACGAAAGCAGCTTTTATTGCGTGTCGTTTGGCGTACTTGGACTTAGATTGCACCTTATTACGCTGAAATCTCGAGGATTTTAGCGATAAATCAGAAATTCTGGTTCGCACGCTAAAATCTCTCGACTATTTTATTTGTAGAACACTTTCGAGCATGCCTTTTCACAGCAGGACGTCATTTTTTTTTAGAAGGAAAACTTTTCACGCAAAGAGAAAATTACGAATCCGCGAGAAAGCAGCGAAATTGACCTTTGAACTATACGTCATCCTAATTGGCTGCTTAAAGTCCAGTACGTGTCTCGGGGCGGCTGCGTTACGTAGCCCAGGAGAATCGATATCATCTCGCCTATTCATCAAAACGGTCCGGCAGCTAAAAAAAGCTTTCCATCAGCGCGAAAAGCCGTTAGAGGAGCTATTTTTACACCCCGCCCCGAAACAACCCGGCGCAATAAAGCCGCTCCGTTCCGGTGCACGACGAAAACCCCCCCAGGAGACGTCGGCAGGTATCTGCGTATTTTCCAGCGGACCAATGAGGAACAGTCAACATCGCCTATTCACCGGATAACAGCTCTCGTTGCTTTCGAAAAAAGGAAACGGACGGCTTCCCGGCGGTTGATATACGTATACAGCTATACACCCAACGGTTGATAGGACGCCGCCTTCTTTTGCGTTGTTGCGTAGTTGCAGGGAAATTCGCGTTTCTTTTGACCCCCCCGCCTTCAGAGGAGGACGAGAGCGAGAGAGAGAAGCTTAGCTATATAACTTGACCTAGTGCATGGATAAGTGATCTAGCTATATATGCGGGAAAGCCCTGCCGCGAATATTCAACGCAACGTGTCTCACTCTCTCTCTCTCTCTCTCCTCCGCTCTCTTGGTTTATTGATCCTCGTTATAACCATGGCTCTCTTCCTCCCTCTCGCGAGAGCGGTTAGTTTCTATATACCGCTGTCTGCTCCTTTATTTACGAGACTACGGATGCGAATGCCTCCTCTCTCCTCGCTAATAATTCAGCGGGGAAGACTCTAGAATCCTGCCCGCGTCGTTCTTTTAGCAAACTTCCCTCGGGCGCGGAGGCTTCTCTCTCTCGAGCCGAGGCGCCAAATTCGCTAACTGGGGCTTTAATGCATACGTGCGCGCTTTGCTGCTTTGGCGCGCTCTCTCGCTTCGCCTGCACCTAATTGCCCTTGCACGGCACGCCCGAGTAATCACGATAATGCTATTCTTTACTCTTTGTTTTCCTCTCCGCTTTTTTACGCCTGTTCCTTTTTTTTCTCTCTATCTTTGCACTCGTAGATTATTTACCAGAGTCGATGTAGACGTTAAGCTGTCGCGGCAGTTTTTTTCCTTCCAGTTAAATTACGGCTGCTTTTTTTTTTACTTTCCTCAGGATCTATTCTACTCCCGCAAGAACTACAAGCGACCGGAGCTGCAAATTTCGCCCCACCGAGCCTTTGAGGAGGAGGTTTCACTCCTGGATACCTTCTTCCCCGGTAAGTAAAATTTACAAATACGTAACAAAAAAAGAACAAGCCGATTCGGCCTAATCTGTAAGCACTCGGTCAATTACATCGGCCTCGTCGAGTTTTCCCGTTCTTATCAAAGTGGCCACTGTAAAAAGCGAATAATGTTAAACAGACGGCGAGGCGTACTGCTTGGGCTCGGAGGAGAACGACTGCTGGTACCTGTACACGCTGAACCGAGAGAAGCAGAGCCAACTGCAGAACGGCGAACGCGAGCCCGACCAGACCCTCGAGATCCTGATGACCCACCTCGACCCGGAGGTCATGGCCATCTTCACCAGAGACGTCTGCTCCTCCGCGGCTGAGGCCACCCACAAATCCGGCATTGACAAGCTCATCCCCAACATGCTCATCGACGACTTTCTATTCGAGCCGTGCGGCTATTCCATGAACGGAGTCTCCAAGAGCGTAAGTGTCCTTCGCACGTCTTTATTTGTCCGCGTCTCTGCTCACTTTTATAAAGCAAACGTATTATCGTTTACAGGGCAGCTACATGACCATCCACATCACGCCAGAGCCCGAGTTCTCCTACGTCTCGTTCGAGAGCAACATCCCGGAGGCCTCGTACGAAGAGGTAATCGAGCGCGTTCTGAAGACCTTCAAGCCCGGCAAGTTCGTCGTGACCATCTTTGCGAACAAGGAATCCGTGGCCGCCGACACTCCGCGAGATCTCGAGCAAACCGACACCTTCGCGTTCGAGGGCGACTTCGTGCGGAACGACGTGCAGTACTGTCGCTTCAAAAATTACGACCTGACATGCGCCTTCTACTCCAAATTCCCGAGCTGAGGGTTCATGGACGCCTCGTCGGCGGCGGCCGCTTGCTGCAGCAGCAGCAACGGCCTCGCTACCGGCGAGGCGACCATCCCCCTCATCCCCCAGTCCTCCTCTCTCCCGCCGTTCCACTACCTTCAAACCTGTCCGCACCTGCTCAGCAACGACGCATGCAAGAGCGCCGTCGTCGCTCAGCAGCTGCAGTCCTCCAACTCCCTCAATTTCGACAGCAGCCGCCGACGCTCCCTCAAGTGCGAGACGAAAACCCAGTCGGAATCCGTTGCCACTGAAAGCGACCTTGCCAACTCCAACTCCCGCTCCACCTCCTCGCCCCAGCTTCTCACAGGCAAGTCACGCTCCAAGGTCTACCGGAGAGCCTCGGTCAAATCCCTCAGTAGTTGTCCCGCCGTATCGCCGTCCCAGTCGCGCATCATCAAGGTCTCCTCTCGCAAGAACAGCGAAAAGAGGCTCTTCGGTTCGAGAGACGAGGACAACAAGGAGAACCACCTCGTCTGTAATCCTCTCTCGAACCCCTATCCGTACTCGACGCCCTGCCACGAGCACAGCAAGAACAGCGCCGATGAAGAGCAGGACGGAAAGAACGGACAGCACCGGCAGGAGGAGGAGAAACAGCAGCAGGCCAAGGCCAAAAGCAGCTGTAGCAGCTTCTTGCCGATCCTCTCGCTCATTCCGCACACGGTGATAAGCTTCCAGTATCCCAGCCCCAAGATGAAATTCTCCTGGTGGAGAAACAAGATATCGTGAAGGCACGCCTAAAGGGCCCAAAGTCGAAGACTACCTCGCCGGGGTGGCTTCCTTTCCTCCAGAGGTACGGCTGTGAAGGCTGTATTTTGTTCAGTTATTCCACGAGAGCGGATGATGATTTGTTCCCCTTTTTCTTTTCGAGTCCACTCTTACTCTGTGAGCAAGTGAACGAGCGAGAGAGAAAAGAATTTTTAGAGAGCTTCATCCGTCGTCATTTCTTTTGCATTTCTTTCAACGATGCTCCAATTGCATGTTAAGCAATTACAAAGAAACGACTGTTTCGAGAACAAATATATTAAAGTCAAGCTGAAATGTTACGTTAATGTAGCTCCGATCGTCGTCAAATGTGAAAAGTCCAATATATTGTATTACGTCGATTGTAGAGATGAATTATTAGAGAAAAACGTGTCTACGTCGTATCACCGTCGTCGTAGTTTGTCTGTATCCATCTATTATTAATTACACCGTAAATGTGACCTTGTGGCCGTCTTACTTTTTTGCATGCAACGGTAGAAAATACTGTTTTGTAGTTCCTACAATGATAAAACGTCGATTAATGTACGGTGTTTTTACGAATTAAAAAAGCATTAATAAAAAAATATAAGTGAACAGCAAGATATAAGCACACCATACGAATCAGCAGACACCTTTTTCTATATACATATATATAAAGATACTTAGCTGAGAGACGAGCCCAACGATAATCGAATTTTCGATTATATTCCGTTAATCGATGATTCGCTCAAAAAGAAATAAGCTTTCTTTTGAATAAAAAAGAAGACGACTGCTCTATAAAGAATAAGAGATGTCATAATCAGATCTACCTATTGTGAAAAAACTAAAAGTAGTTTGTCGAGCATTCTACAGAACTGAAAATACCTCTGATCTATATGTAATATCTAAACATCTAATAGTAAAACGAGGTAAGCTTTAATCAAAGAGTTTAATACGCTCAATGTGTAACCCCGTATATAAACTGAAATCCAAGTTTTGAAAGTTAGATAATAACTTGTTGTACTAAAATGCAAAAATCAATTTTTATGCACATGTTCAAATTCCTTACTTTTATTCTAAAATTGTACTTTAAAAAATGTATTATTCAATTTAAAATTCCGTAAAAATGCAATTTATTTTTTTGCTACATGAAGCAACGAGTTGTTAAAAATCTTCCTTGATAATAAAAATTATATTCCATGATATTAAATAAAATCTTTTAAAATTTGATTATTGTTTTTAATTGGCAAATGTTAAACTGTTAACAATTTTAAATACGCTTCATCCGAAACAAAATAAAATATTTTCTGCTCTGTTAGCGCAGGATCGCATTGTTATTATTATCAAGGAAGAATTATTGAATTATTAAATGTGTAATTCGACTGAATGTGTAACGATGTACTAGTCGACAAAGCGATCAATTTCAAAAAGCGACGAGCCAAAAACAAGAATTACAGTCTTCGATTGTAGGTTTAAAATGTTTCTCTACAAACCATTGTTTACTACAAATTTTTACCTACCTGCAATATACAAACAATCAACCAGGCGAAGAGGGAGAGAAATAAATCAAATCAGACCAATGAATCATTTCTTTAATTCAATTATTCATCTTTGTTTTCTTCGCCAAACTTGTTTTGAAAATGTTTATTTTTTTATTTTTTGGACAATAAAAAACTTTCAAAAGATCATTTCCATTCTTTTATTTCACATCTTTGAACATTTACATTATTTCTTCTTTTAATCTTTTTACACAAATCAGGCAAACACAATGACCAATTGCAGATAATTGTTTAAGAAGTAATTCCTGCGAAAATTATTTAGCATTCGTAAATACTTGTATTGAATGGTGCTATATAAGAATGATAATGTTACAAGGTTTATGCGCCTTCTCATGTCAAAAAGCGGTGGTTAAGTAAAAATCTTCTAAAACAAACGTATAGATTTACATATATAATTATATGTACATATATATTATTACTTGTAAGAAAATTTGTGCTTTTACGCGAACAGGGCTGGGCAGAAGTATACTTTTTGAAGAATAACGAATGAAAAATTTTATAAAATTAAACGTACCTTACAAGATGAAACAGATCACTGTTTTTAGTACACTGATAGAAAATATAACACTTTCCAATTCAATTAACTAATTTAAAGAAACAAATTATTATCTTGTAGTGATATTTTTATGTATAAAAATACTAATTTTTTACTTAAGAAATTAATCACACATAGCCGTCTTAATTTATATAGCACTTCTGTCAGTCTACTAAAACCTTAATAGCTTATTAGTTATAATAATTTTTGCAGCATTTATAACATTAATGATACAAAGTATTATTATTGCTAAATGTTTTCGATCGGTTAATTGTCAGTTTGAAAAACGTGCAAATGAGAACCGACATTTTCAAAAGTACAAAATGTTAGTCTTGTCATAGGAAAATAAAATCTAACAAATACTTGTGATACAGCAGCTGGGCTGTAATGAACTTTACTGCGTAAGTAAAAAGATTACAACTTAAGCAACAAGAGAATTTTTAACAGATGTTGTACAATAAGAGAAAACCTAATAATAATGATAAGTATGTATCATACACTAATTCATATTTTATGGCACTGTCCAGCTCTGCGAACATTAAGTTAAGAGCAAGATTCAATTATTTTAAAAACATGTTGGTGTAAGTAAAACAATTCGCGAGAGTAGTCAGACACGAGTTAATTCAGAATATCATAAAAGAGTCTATATAGGTAATTGACTGCATCGTACAAAATATAACTGTTGATGTAGATTTTACTGTTGCATGAAAGTCTGTCTTATTTATGTATGATATCTATAAAATAAGAAAATTATGAATATATAACATACATATATATATATATATTTATTCCACGTATATTTGAACAATTACTTTTTTTAACCAATAGAATACAATGCACAGTCTTATAAAGTGTTGATAACAGATGATAATATTACACTTCTATCAATTTAAAGAAGAATCTATCAATAATGTAAAAATATTGCGCACGAATATAACTGTAAAATGTATCATCAAAATTTCAATTAAATTACGGAGCAGCACAAACAGCTACTAACTGTATTAATGAGAAAAAAATTAAATTTAAAATTTCCTTGTGCAACGATATTTGGATCTTTTTGTTCAAACGTACAATTAGAAAAATAGAAAATAGAATCGTTAAAAAGTTTCTTTGAACTTAATAATTGTTTACGCAAATCTACAAGGTTTTAAAAGTAGCCTTAAATTATCCTGATTCTCAACTATCCAAATATAACTAAGAGAAATTTATATAAAAACTTGAACAAGTGAGTCAAGCACAATGAGGTCATACTTTTAAGATTTTACAAAAAAAAAGTAGAAAAAAAATTGCAAAAAAAATAATAAAGATAACTAAATACAAAACAAGTTAAGAATTATCAAAAGAAAAATAGCTGGTGAACTGGTGAGAAATAATAGCTGAATAAAATTTTTTAATTGTGTTAAATCATGGTATTAAATTCGGTAGGTGCTTCTTTATTGAATCGAACACGTATACCGTGAAACATTGCGTTGAATTTATTTCCTATTCCTCCTTTTGATTTCTCATAAATTATCTTCTTTTCTTGCATTTGTGTTTCGTCAGTTTCTACAGCGTCAAACAGATCACGAACGCGATCCAAAGCTGTTGAATAATATGAAATTATCAAGAGCTGGGTATCCAATATTATGCAATTATGTGTAAAAATATAGGAAAAGTTTAATAGCAATCTAATCATTTTTATTCCCTTTAGCTCTTTTATAATTTAATTTTTGATTTGCGAAATCGTACTTATTCTATATATTTTCGTAGTAAAACATATGTATCATTATTGTATTGTTGTAATTAATAAATAAATTTTGATTATAATGTAAACGTATACTAAATGGTCTAATTCAATCTTCCTTTTTTATTTTTACACTACATATTAAGTTAAAAATAAATTTTTAATTTATATTATATATTTTTTATATATAATACTTGATTTTTCTATTTAAAAGCTTAAAAAGTATTTTTGATACTCAAATTGAATAGTCACCTCTCCTCAAGTCCATTTCATCCATTTCTTTATCGTTAATTTTAGATAATTCCTTCCTAAAGCTCCGAGTAAGTTTTTTCCTAATGTAGTCAGCCTCAATCTCTTGTTTGGTCCTTGGGATTCTAAATCTGACGCAGCAGCAAACCATTATTGTTATGGCTAAAATAATGGATAACACGATTCCAACCAACTGCCATATTCGAATCCCAGCTACTTCGTTTTCTAACCATTCAGGTTCTCTTTGCTGTTCAATACACTCTGTAATGTTTGTGTTTCCATTTGGGCAAGGTGGCAATGTTATAGATGAAGTCAAACTTGTTAAAATACTTGCAGTGGTCGTCATTTTTTCGGACATCTAAATTTAAATGGAATGTTAATATTTTAAAACTCGCCTCCGCGGCACTACCGTGCCACTGGATATAATTTATTATTTTTAATTAAGTAATTTTTAATTAATTAACAAGCTAGATTATTTATTTTCACATACTTACTGCGATATTCTTTTTATAATTCATAAAATAATGAAGTTAAATTAATTTATAATATTTTCAAGTAGACCTAAGAGAAGCGCATCGTACGACAGTTCAGGAAAAACTAAAAGTAAATCAGACTTCTAGGTTGTTGAGGGTGTGGCAGTTAATCATCTTCGTTGGGCACACCCTTTTTCACCCCATACACAGAAAGACACTTTACCTAGTTAAATCAATAGGCTTATGGAAATGCAAATAAACTTTCCAAGCAACTAAAGAATTGGCAATATTTTTTATTATCTTATTAATTAATATTATGTAATAATACGTAAAGATTAGAAATAAAAATAATCATTTGTTACAAAAACAATGTACTATGTTACGTGCTTACGACACTAAATCGTGTCTCAACAATTATCCATTTCAGAATTTAAACTTCTTCCCGCTTCTTGTGTTATTAGTTCATTAAATGTGTCACCTCCGTTTATTACAAATAGATCGAGTCATTATCCCAACACTTCATGACATTCGATGCGATACAGGCTAGACATGATTACAGTAAGACATGATTTGGTTGAATCGACAGCACGGCAAAAACCACTATTCTTTCTTATTAAGCTTAATAAACTCACCCTGACTCTACAAAATGACTCGCTTTGTGCACTTTTTCACTCTTTGGGTAAACAATTCTACACTACGCGAGTGTCTCTTGTTATTAGTCGGATGCAACGTTTGCAGTACAAAAAATATTATGTAACAAACTTATAAAACATACATATGCATGGTTGAGGATAAACTAGGCTGTAATCGCTAATCAGAAGAAACAATGCAGTTCAACAATTTAAAAAGACTTTTTTCCATCCTCTCACAACAGTAATCGAGGACTCACGGAATTGCAAATCTCGTGATTGTACGTCGTGTCATTCTTTTAAGATTCTACTTAACAATCTATTGTCTCGTAGCTCCCGCGAGTAAATCGATTCTCGTTCGATTCGCTAAATATTATATTTAATATACGCAATAAACCAGTTTTTGAAGAACCGGTATATGTGACTGTAAAATTTCATTTTTTTAAGTTTAACCTGTATCGCTCTAAAAACTTATGGATTTTGTATCCAGCTGTTCGAAAGCATCGCAGGCTTTCCGAATTCCTAAACCTATGTAGCCAAAACCACCTTTCGATTAAAGTATGGTACTTGGCTGGAAATTTGCCTAGCAAGTGTGACCCAAGATAATACTTCGTTCATCTTCGTTTTTTTCTTTTTTTTAGTAGGTATTAACATTATCATTGATTGACTTTTGGTGTTCATTCTTTTCGGATGAATGTTCGACCCCTGAAATAAAAATACGAAATTTAAATTTCAAATCTTTCAAAGAGAAAACAAAGTAAAAACAAAGTAGAAACTTACGTGATCGTCTTCTTCTCTGTATTTTTAGGTTGAGAACGAGCTCTGTTTAATACTTTAAGAAAATCAGAAGTTTTGGTACGCATCCGCGAATGAATGTAAACTTTACTACACTTTATGTGATAGTGTAGATAATGTCTAAACATATGTATTAAATCGATCGTATTGCTTCGCGCATCTTTGTTCGTGTGTCGAGGAAACAGTACTGTAAAATAAATTTAAAAAGTTACATTTTCATAAACATTTAAATGTATATTAAGTTGAACTAATTACGATTCATTATATGATTGAAAAATTCAGTAAAAATTGTTATAAAAATTTAGATAAAAAAATGAATTACCAAAAGTTATGTATCCAATACAATCACTAATTGTTGTACCAGCATCTTGCAATTCTAAAGGAGGTTCACGATGACTAAACAGTACCTGTGGGGCAGTGTGACTTGCTCTCCTTCCTTCTTTTAATTCTTGTAAAAACATTTTACCAATAACCATATCATCCATATCTTTGAAAATCGTACTAAACACTACCGTTACTCTATCACTTTTTGCTTCAACATATCTAAAACAAAACCAATAAGAAAGTTATTTTATTGCAAATATCGAAATGTTTTACAATACATCAAATAATACATACATAATTTCTTGATCTCTATACTGTATAATGGCTTTTTTTTGAAGTTTGCTAACGTCATCTGGAGATTCGCTTATTTTTTCTGCGAAATCAAAGTATTTTTCAAAAATACTTGCAAAACAGTGCCTTTTAAGTAATCCAATTTTCTTCACCAACTCTTCCCAATCATTTGGTAAGTTTTCGAGATCAATCATTACTGTTACACTATAACCTTTAAGTAGATAAACATCATTAGCATTTATTATTTGTATTAATATACATATTATTTAATTTATTAATTCACAAATCCAATTTATTACCTGTTTCTGGCTCTACTAAATAACTACCATATTCTCTTTTGAGTAACTCGTCAGCTCCATGTTCTTGTAATTGTTTATAGAACTTGAGAAGCGCACTTATCTGTAAACAGTAACAACATGAGCATTCCGACATTTCATGCACCTGTGAAGTAGTAAAGAAGGTTATATGCTTACTCTAATTTTTGACTTATCTCCGCTCAAGTTAGAAATATGAAACAAAACTCCATCAAAATCTGCTACCATAACATCCGTTGATTCCAATTTACCCCTGAAATATTATTTAATAATAATTATCTAATGCAAAATTAAATAAAAATTTAATCTTTTAGTGAAAACATCAAAGGTACATTTTATTTTTAGAAACATATATAGTTAAAAAAGCGTGTTAAATTTTTATGTTAAATTTAGAAACATAAATGTTAATAATTTTAGAAAAGATTTATTACAAGTGGTTAATTTTTTTATAATATTATTAGATGATAGAAATCTTGCAAAACTGTTTAGTAATACTTTATTTTCAGTATATTATTTAAACAATAATTGCATAGAATCTAATAATCTGAACAGTTTGAATCCAAACAGCTTGCAGCAGTTTTCTCCGAAGAGCTTCTGCCTAACCAAACATTTTTGAGCAAACAAGGAAGTTTAAAAACCTATTTTCTATATAATTATATTCATCATAAATACTTGAGAGATGAAAAAAGCTGAGATTTCAAGAACAATCAGAAGTAGAGTCTACTTCTGATGTTGGGAGTTCCAAGGAAGCTCGAAATTCTGAAGAGGAGGTTAGACACCGCCCCAGCCGGAATATCTTTCTCGGTTCCAAAACCTCACTTTCCGACAAATAATCAAAAGCAGATAAAAGCAGCGAGAATTTCAGCTCTTGGGAGAGCAGCCAACTCGGCGAAAGGTGTATACTCTCGGATGCGTAAGCGAAAAAGATAAATCAGGCCGTTTGACTCACCCTGCCAAGGCATTCTTGATTTTGTTGTTGAGCGTTTCCTCGATTATCCTGTTGTTTATCTCGAGTAGAATCATTATTTAAGGGAAAGTCGGGAGGCCCTCCCTCGCTCTAACTCGGCACTGGAAACTGCCCGCTGAGGTTAAACCCTGGAGGCTGTGAGGACCCGCACACACGCGAGCTGAAACGCACGATTGATCGGCGATGTATTATCTGCTGGTTGACGCAACCATTTAAGACCGGCCCTCGTTGTGAGCACTGCTTTGCGATTTCTAATCTTTCCCACTTTGGCAGGCCACTGCACGCACACGCACACACACGAACGGGCCACGCGTGATGTACAAAGAGCTCTACGATGCAGTCAACTCCGCCGACACCGCCGCCGCTGCCGCCGAGCTGAGTCAACTGCGCTCGCCGCCGCGCTTTGCTCTGCCGATGATAGCCGCACAACACTCATACGCTGAGAATGGTGCTTCGCTCGGCCACGGATTTGCTGAATTGAGGTGGTGGGTGCACACGCACTGAGATTCTGCAGGAAGTCATTGTTGAATGCGAGCTTTAGGCCCCCATGTCGTGGGAGGAAGTCGTGCCACGTGACAACGACTTTTACCGGATTAATTATTTAAAATATTTCTTTTAAAAATTTATATGTTACTTATTAGTTATTACTGAGGTAAATGTGTTTTTCATTTTCGGGAATACTGCAGTTGTTTAAAAAAATAAAATAAAAATAATTTTGAATAATCACAACAATTTTGTTTTGTTTATTATTTAACAATTAGATACATTTTTTAAATTACTATTTTCATATTAATTTTAACTAGTCCATAACGCTTTTTATTGTGATCGATAAAAGCTAAAAAAAACTTATAAACTTCATTATAGCCTTGTAAATTACAACTTATCGGTATGCGCTATTTTTACTTATTGCATCTATCTCACAAAATCAGATTTTTTATTTCAAAATTAATTTATTAATTTTAAATAACATATTTTGTATAAGTAAAAAATTATCAGTAATAATGAATAAAATATTTTTTAAACACTGAATAATTTTATGAGAGATAGACTTTGTTAGATCGCAGGTATATTGAAAGTTTTGTTGTTTTTTATAAATAAATCGTGGTGAAACTAATGAGAAATAATAAATCTTTACAAGACTCTGACTTTTGAATAATCACAGTGCAAATCTGCCTTGAAGTCACGGCACTCATATGTGGAGGAAAGCAAATTTCTTAAATTTCTGTATGGCCCTTTCCTTTCACGCGAGTGCAGCTGCACTCGATCATCGGTCTCCGGTACCAGTATTCTGTACCGCCCATACGAATTTCTTGAAATTATATCCGCAAAAGGCATTTTTCATAGAAGAATAAGTGCAGATCTTTTTTAGAGAGAGTAAAATATGAAATTTTTAAATGCTTTTATCGTTCTTATGTATAAATGAAGTTTCAATAAAAAAAAGATTTTATAGAAGATTTCGAGTAGATAAATCGATATTTTTCTTCTAAAAATGCATTGTTTTTAATTTTAATTTTCAACTTGAAGTTTGAGACCCGCGCAAAGAACACAAAGCTTCGAGCCTTGAAAAACTGCTCTATTAAAACGCTATTGTCAAATGCGCAAAGGTCGTTCCTTTGAAAAGAACGATTGTAGTGAAATTTTCTAAGACCTACGACCTAGCGGCTTTATAAAGACAGAGAGGAGGCTAGACAATAATAAAGGAGAGCGCGAGGCGAGCAGAAGACACGCATAAGGACCCTACCTATACCAGCCACAAGTCTGTTTTACAATAGAGCCGCGTTCGCACACACTTTTCTGGGGTGGGTGAGAGAGGGAGAGAGAGAGAGAGAACAGAAGACAAGGAGGCCACGATCGTAGATAAGACGCTCGCGACGAGGACGGAAGAGAGTGAGTGCGAGAGCGTGCACCAACGCACACACCCACGTCCTCCTGCTGCTCAGCTCGAGCCTCGAAAGGGGCGCACACACGGGGAAGCCCAGAGGAGCGCCGCACGTATAGGTTAGAGCTCCGCGGAGTGAAAGAAAAAAAGAGGCGAGGAATTAGCGAGAGCGTGAAACACGCGAAAAACGCCTGAACGCGATATCTACACCTCCGCGCGCGCTTCTCCCTACCAGCCAACGAGGACGGCAGATTCATTCGCAGCTCTCTCTTGACCAGACAGAGACGGAACGAGTACGACGGAGGGAGAGAGAGAGAGAGAGAGATAGAGCGAGCAGAGCAGAGCAGCAGCAGCGAGGAGAGGAGTGGTGCACGTCAAGTCAATCGTTATCTCTCCTAACCTTTTCGCGCGGTGTGTCTCCGCGCGCGCCAGACAGCCAACGGGAGAAGACACGTTCCGCTGGTGTGCGCGGCCTCGAGGTGCCTCCGTCAGGAACCGAGCCAGTGCAAGCTCAGCTCGAAAAGCCGAGATAGCGCGGATCGGAGCAGACGGCTGCAAGCGAAGCTCGGGGGTGGCGCATTGATACGCACGATGCGTCGGCGGTAGCTCTTGAGCCAGTCCTCTCCCGCCAGTCCGTCCGACGCCTGATATGGGGCCGCCGCTCGCGACCACCTAGACAGCTACCCCGAGAGAGAAAGAGAGAGAGAGAGTGGATCTCCGCAGCGCGAGTGCCGCGAAACAGCCGCGAGAGAGCGAGAGAGAGAGCCTTTGGGGTCAGAGCTGCAGGGAGAGCGAGAGAGAGGGACGCAGCGGGACGACGACGGTGTAGTGGGCAGCGGGAGGCAGCAGCGCGCCAGCGTGCAGCGTTGTTTTTTTCGACAGTGCCTAGTGCGAAGCCGCAGTGCTGGCTGCCCGCGAGGGAAGCGAGAGCAGGGGAGGCTCCTCCTCGTCGTCGCGAACACGAGTCAGGGGCGAGGGCGACCGAGTTATGGCATCCTCGCAGAAGGGCATACAAATCGGGAACGCCTGGTTCCAGAAGAAGATCAACCTCAGGCCCCAGCACAGGGGGGTCCACCTTGTCACCGAGGAGATACTTAGGCAGATTCCAGAGCTCTGCCAGTTCTCCGTTGGCCTCTGTCACATACAAAGTGGGTACAACTATTGGGGTTATATGATGCTTTAGTTCCTGCTCGAGAAAGTGTTTAGTCAAAGTGATTTCAATCAAAACTCAACTGCCGTCCATGAATATTAGATTAGGTTTTAACAACAAGCTTTGCAAATTTTTATGTTAATATCTTATGCACTTGGGTATTATTATTTTTGGTGACCAAGTACTTTTTGAGTTGAAAAGAGTATTATGAAATCAAAGAAATTTAAATATTTAAATTCAAAATTTAAATATTTGCATGCTTAATTGATTTTGTACAAGTGAAGCAACAGTTATCTTGTTTAGGAAAGGTCGAGGGAGCATGACTTATCAAAAATGAATTTTGAGATAAGAGTTTTATACCTCTGTTTTTAAAATATTCTTGTTTTCAGTTTAAATGATTTTTTTGAAGCAAGCAGCGATATGATGAATGTTAATGTTTCAGTTCTTCACACGTCAGCTAGCCTGGCGCTGAACGAAAGTTGGGATCCTGATGTGCGGGATGACATGGAAATGATGCTTAATAAAATAGTTCCTGAAGGATTGCCCTACAGACATAGCTGCGAAGGGCCTGATGATATGGTAATTGAGTTTGTTTACTAGGTTTTAGTTTAAGAAGAACCAAGGATTAATTTTGTAAAACATTGTAGCCGGCGCACGTGAAAGCATGCTTCCTGGGCTCGTCGCTGAGCATCCCCATAACGGACGGCAAGTTGGCGCTGGGAACGTGGCAGGGTGTCTGGCTGTGCGAGCACCGTGACCACGCGGGCAGTCGCAAGCTCGTGCTGACGCTGACCGGCTGCCTGAGGGACTCGGCGCGCAGCCCCTTGAGCCCTGTCAGCCCGATTGCTTCGACGAGCAGCTAGGACCACTCGCATCCGCGTAGGCGCGGCAAACGCACGCTGCGCAAATCTACCTCTAGCAACACGAGCTAGCAGCCGCCTGCCTTTAGCCCAATTCCAAGAGTAGCGTCCCAAGAACACTGACTGGATAACGAATCTTGGCTGAACATCAAAGGAGCTCGTCCAAACACGCGTTGGCTGTCGGAACGTCAAAGCCCCACTTCTCCACTCTGTTTTACACTTCACTCAGTGTCTTTCTTTCTTTCATTCCTTCGGTTCTGTAATGTGCTGCCTCGTTCTGACTGATTATCATGCGTTATTAAGTGCGATCTGCAACTAAAGCATCCTGGACAAACTTCGTCGTGACGTTAAAAATATTTGCATAAACGCTGGTGAAACTGGAAATTTAGTCGGTATCCGACGTCCCCCGTAAGCGTGGCATTTTCGCCCAGTTTTCTTTCACCGAGTCCTTGTACAAATGCACAGAAACTTTTTTGTTAACTTAAAAAAGGAACCACTTGAAAACACGCATATTTAAATGACTATTTGAATAAGAGCGAATGTATTTAAAGATTTTCTATTTACTTTACATTAATCAATACTTAACATTCAAGCTATTATTCAAATCAGCACAAAAGTTTGAGCGGGTATTGTCAGTCACTAGAAACGATTTCAATTTCAAGCTAAAACTTGTACCGTCTATCATTAGATTATTTTAACGAGAAACGAGTATTGGATGAAAATTCGGCTTGATGCCCTTATTCCATAAAGCTAAATAATCTATAATCTAGAACTTTTAATTTCGCGATGTCTACTGTACAATAAATTAACTTAAACTTACAGAATGCTATTTAATTTTTTAAATAGCATTTATATTAGATATTTATATTAAATGCTACTTAGTTTTTTAATCATTCAACTTAGATAAACTTTAAACTTTTTACGTAAATCATTACGTATGATGTATATATTCGTGTTTTTTTAAAAAATTGTGAAAAAACTATTGAAAAATATTAAATGTACACAGCAATATTAATAATGGCATTACGTACAAGAAACATTGTTGTTTATAAAAAAAATTTCAACACAATGTTGCAATTAGAAATTCGATAATAACACTCTTATCGCAGAAAAACACTAATCGATATCTTAATAACAAAGTATACTGTTGCTATGAACGATAGTTACCAAATTGTGGAGTCTTATTTTTTTAAAGGAAAAATAAAATCATTAAAATGAATAACTTAAGGAATAAGGTCGTGCAAGCCTGTTTACGGCCTTCTCGCATCCAACGCGTCAAATCTAAGCAGAGGAGGTAAACTCGACAGCGTCGACACGCGAAATGTTATAGTCTAACGAGAGAGTGGAAGAGAATAAAGAGAGAGAATTGCATATATAAATGTGTCCGGAAAGCCTTTGATTTTCCTCAATAAAATTGATGATGAGGAAAGACATCGGTAGTCGTTCCGTAAATTCGTAAAAGCTGCCAGAGCAGACTTATTTACGCTTCGTCTGCATAAATATAAATATAGATATATTCGTGTACATATATTTATATGTATATTTATTATAAAACTCAGAGAGAGACTCTAGCAAAATAATAAAACCGCAAAGATTTATAATACTAGTATCCAGTACTATTTCCACATATACTCTTGGCTAAAACTAATCTATATTGCATTCTGAATACATGAAGCGTCCGAATACTTTTTCAATTTAAGCAGACAAAAAAATAAACAAATAGTTTTATTTCGACGAAGCGATGAACAAGTCCTTTTGTAATAGCGATGCGTCATTGTGTAAGAGGTCAAAGTAATACTTGTTGCTCAAACGCAGTAGAGACACAGTCGAGAGTGGCAAAAATGTGTAAAATGAATCGCACTTTGAGAATCACTAAATCCAGCTTGTCAACGATGTAGCGACCAATTTTTACTTTAACAAATTACATCAAGTCACTAAACAATTTATATTTGAAACGATTACTTTCTCCCAGCTTATTAAAGCTGGTTTTAAATCTTTCTCAAAGTTCGATTCTTCTTAATACAAAATGACTACAAACAAAAATAGAAAATCAAGCATCGCGAGATACGAAATAAAGAAAAATAATTGTGTTACACGTGAACACAGAAACACTCACATACATATACACACGCGACACTCAAACATTATTTCAAAGATTCATTACTACTTTGCTATTTTTTTATCACGACGAACAAGTTTACAATAAATGCAACATATACTCCATTGATTTCGAGTAAAAGCGTGAAGAAAAAATGAAAAATATAAGTGACGAAGCATGATAGAAAAAAGTGTATGGAAATAAGAAAATCATATGCATTTAATTGTGGGCGATCCTGTTGTACTGTAACGATGTAAGACGCTTTACAAGTAAATAAGTAATTTGCTCGTCCGCGCACGCACCACGGATATATAGGAGCAGGAGATGAAGGCGCGAAAACGAATCAGGCATGAGCCACTATAAATAAATAATAGGAAAAAGAAAGCGTTGTTATTTAATTATTAATAATTATTATAATTTATAATTAAATATAAAAGAAAATACAAATGATGTAAGAAGAATTATTATATAAATAATACGGAGTAGCTATATCGGTCATATTGTAAAATTAATCACACAATATCTGTAAAGTATGTTTAGTGGGCGTCTCTGAAACTCTGGAACTGGCCAAGAAGAAAAAAAAGTTCAGCAGCACAAAGTGACGAGTTGTATTAAGAAAACAAATAAGGATACGCCATAGCCATTCCTGCTCAAAACTTTTTTTTCTTTTTTGCGATAATGTCCACGCGCGTATATATTATAACAATAAGAAATCGATTTGCGAGTGTGTATAAGAATATTAATGATCTGGTCGAGAGATCGGTCGCTTGTATACAAATGTGTCGTATGGTGCGTTGACTTTTAGTGCAAGGTAAAAAGAGAAGATTCAAGGAAAAAAAAATAACACGCGTCGGAAATTCTTGGGAATAAATGCACGGAGAATCTTTCAAGAATTCTCGAGAAATTGCGCGATTCTATGTTCTATGCGTAGAGCTTTTTTAACTTTATTTTTATAGGAATGATTTTGCTGGATTATTCTTAGTGTGTATAGTTGTCTTTTTTACGAGGTTAAGGTGTGATAGTTTAATTTGAAAAGTTAAGGGTCAAACTGAGCTTGTAATTGTAATGTAGAAAAGAGGAGGCAGAAACATTTCTGATTAAGTATGTTGTAATCATTTTTTCTTTTTGATTCTTCTCTGACCGTAGATTATTTTTTGTATACCGAATTTTATTAAGAATGATACGCGTTTATACTTGCAATTTTATTAATAAGTACTTGTAAAATTAATGTTAATATGTCGCAAAAAATTATTTTGTCCAAAAACTCAAAAATTTGCTTTTTATTGTACGGTTAAAAATACTTGAGCAATAAATACTTTGCGAGAAATACGTAATACAGCCAAGTATGAAATACTTGTAAGAACTTTATTCAATATTTTTCGCATAAAATTAATAATGATAAATTCTGAATTATTATCACACTTAGCATTAATTTTACAAATACACAATTTCACGTAACCTGATATAATTTTCTATCCACGAATCACGTCCCAAAATCACGGATTAACGGACATAAAAGGGCAAATTTGTAGAAATAATAAATTAATAACGAGGGATGATCGTCGAAGAGAGGCGCAAAGATAACATTTTTACCGCTTCTGCCCGTTTTTGAGGCTTCTTGTCACACGAAGGGTACCTTGGCGTACATAAGGTTTTTCTATCCATTAAATTGTGTTCGTTTATCTCACATGAATTTATCTAAATTCATGTTCGTACCTGCACTGTGTTCCAAACGATCTGTGTAAAGCGTTAAAAAATACGATGCGCAAGTCGAAAATCGCGCGATCGCCTAGCGCTTTTTCGCCGATTTTTCTTCGCGTTCATTGCATTATACTATACATGTGTATAAAAATATAAAGTAAACGACGAAATACATTATACGAAGGCGATGATTATCTCACGATGAAACGATCATTTCAGAATCTTTGTTGATATTTTTTCTCCGTTTTAACTTATTTTCTAATTGTAGGATTCTGCTTTTTTCAGGTGGCTTCTCTTGAACAAGCGCTTGCGGTTAGTAATATGTGATGCAGAAGCCACTTGAAAAGGCACAGGATATCTCGACTCTCCTTAGCAAATCTATTGTGTCGAAAATCAATGCTGTACCAAATGAATTGTTATCGATCTTTATTGTTTCTTCATAAAGGCGATAAAAATAAATACTGTAATAAAATTATTTTCTAGTTTTTAATTTCTAGTCTGTAAGCGCAAAAACAACTGTTTCTTGTCCCAGCACAAACTGAAAACAGAGTTATTATATATACGTTTTTTGATTCAAGCTACTTAATTAAGCATAGTCAAGTCCAGAAATCAGAACTGGAGAGTCGAGCGACTACGACGCTGGAAAAAGAAAATGAATGCGTACAAATATCGGTATCACGCGTTTTTCGAGTTGCGACGCGGATCAAAAGATTTGATATTTAAAATATAATTAGCGAAGAAAAAAGTAAGATAAAAAGCGACGAATACTTGGGAAAAAGAAGAAAACTATAACTCGATCGAGCAGAGAAAAAGGTGAAAAAAAATGCGCAAAAACAATAAAGCAGCTGGGAGGGCGGGTGGGTTAATAATTCTAATTTTTCGCTGCAAATTCGCTCGATCACTTTTTAAGGAAGCAGCTGCGTGCGCGTGCGCGCACTCTTTCTCTCACACTATTATCGTATACATTTAAAACTAAAGGGGGTCCAGGCGGCTGCGAATCGCAAAAATAAAGCTGTAACCTTGCGAGCGACACTCCTGGAAAAGGGTCCGACGAGAGCCACTTGAATCGGAGCTTCTCGAGAGCCGAGCGAAAGAATCTTTTATTGGCCGCGCGATATCGATTGCCTCTTTTGTGTACGAGAGCGCGACGGTACGCACATTAGTAGGATCGAATCCGCGCAAACAATCATTGCGCCTTGAGCTTTTTCAAAATTTCAAAAATACCTTGTTTCTTACATCGCGACGGGACGGAAAAAGGCCGCGATCGATCGCGAACCGCTTCAGCGGCGTTAGAAGAGCCCAGCAGATATATAAATCAGCAGTAAACTTTAACGGATAATTTGTATATATAACGAACAAATCTATTTGTTCTCGTACAATGTATTGCTTCGTATAGGTAAAATTTGTCTAAACGATACTTGAATTTTGATTTACACGTATATAAATATACACAATATATTTAGATAATACTTAAATTTCTCTAATATAATATTTCTAACGCAAAGATTTCAATACGATCTGTGTAATTTGCAAATTTTCTACAAATTTTGTATAAGTAATCTTCAGAGAATTTTCGCTTCATAATCTAAAAACAAAAGTGTGTAAAATTTTGCTAGGATTTGCATATCACACACATGATTCTAAGTAAAAAATAAAAAAAAAAAAAAAACATTGCACAAAAGTACGAAACATGAAAAATTTTCAATCGTGATATGATAAGTTTATAAATATTTGTAATCTATACATATAGCGAGAAAATACTTAAAAAAAAAAAAAACTGAACGAGCACTTGATATCCCGCGGCCAGTGATTTTTTCGTTAAACGTCGGCTCTTGATAGATTTTCAAAATTAGAAAACAAAAGAAATTTGCATTCCAATCTTTAGACCTTGCGCATATAATAATAATGATAAAAAGATTCAACGAAAATTGTTTCTTCAATCGCAATTTACACGCCTTTCGAATGTGTCTGCGAATAATTGTATACCGCGCGTTTACTTCTCTCTAACAAGCGAGTGCGAAGGATAATAGAAAAATTAACTAATCAAGGGGAAAATATTAATCGAATGTCTGTTTTATGGTCGCAGGTATGTATAAAATAAATGAGTTTGTGTCATGCGCTTTGGGAATTTTTTTTTTTTTTTCGTCGCGCTTGGGAGTATAATTCTGAAGCGAATGTCCATTTCATCGCGATAATGAAAGTATATGTATCAAATTTATAAAGCGCAAGAAACAATGTAGCAAAAAAGGAGAGAGGGGACTGAGATTCCGGAGAATCGATGCGAACTCGAGTCCCTTCTTCTTCTTTTTTCTTGCCCGAATTCCGCAGACATTCATTAATAAAAAAAAAAAGCCACTTACGTGCACATTGAGCGTGATGCGATTTTTTCCAGGAGGAACATTGTAAAAAGAAACATTATTGCTATAATATATGATAAAAAAATGATTGCGTGGATAATTGAAGTTTTTAAATTTTCATCGAGCATTTTGTTTTGCCAAGAAAAATAAATAAATAAAATTATTGAGGTGAAAGGGTGAAAGGAAAAAAAAATAATAAACGACGAAGATGCGATAAAGCAAGCGGAAAGTCGAAAAAATAAAAACAAATATTGTAACTAGGATGTGACAAACATCGTCCAAGTGCTTCTCATGATGCTTGGGTACATAATCATTAAAAATTATTGTGTACTATTACTTGTATCATACTATTATCATAATTGTATTATTATATAATACTAGGGGGGACTTATTAAACCAAGTTGACTCTAAACTCTTTGATATTATTTATCTCCTCTCTTTTGCCAAGACTTTTGATCGAGTAAAAAAAATACCTTTCGAAAGCTACTTTAAATTGCCTTTATTAAAAAGTTTTAAGAATATATCGTAATAAAATTACAGCTTTGGTGATATTATCTCTTATTGAAGATAGAAATCTAACAACTATTTATTTATTATTGTCATGTTTCAATATTGTCAAATTTCTTTAAATAATAGTCAAAGAACATTTCTTACACTTATCCTTACTTATCGAGAAGCTTAAGTCTAATGATAAAAATGAATATTCGTATAAAAATTTTGGAAAAAAGCATTCGATCGAATGAATTGTGCCTATATATATATATATAGATACTTATGAAGGAAGAGTATCTCAAAGTGCGATTTCCTTTAAAAAGTTACGTCTCCCCTCGATCAGTTCGCAGGTAGATTGACGACCGCGTCGGAATTGTTATCGCTGGGCTCGGCGTTGCCGTCGAACTCGGTGTAGCCCTTCGGCACGGGATGGGGTCCCGGATTGCCGCTGAGATCGTTGGCCTTTTCCTGGACCGCCTTGAAGGACGCTTTGATGTTGTCGAGGGCGGCGCCGAGGCCCTCCTTGATCTGGTTGAATTCCTGAGTGACCAGCGACAGTCGGCCGAGGAGGTAGTTCAGGTTCGTGTCGACCTCGCCCATGCGCTTCGTTATCTCGCCGACCTGGTGGGTAGTTCGCTCTTTACGTTTACGGAAAATCTTGGCTTTTTAACGACTCTCCTTACCTTGCTCTCCATGCCGTCCATCGTCGAGGTCGTGCCGTTGACGTAGGCTTCGTTCTGCTTGTGGAGCTTGTCGAGAGCCGTGGCGCTCGCCATCATCTGCTGGTACATGACGTTGATTTGCCGCCAGACCTGCAAACGTCGATCCGTAATGAGGCTTGTTCCGCGGGCAATGTTGAAATTCGTCCTTACCTGGTTCATCTCCTGCTCCATCTTGACGGTCAAGTTGGCGAGGGCGCCGTTCTGATTGTCCATAATGTCGTTGGAAATGCCGTCGAATCTCGTGTTGAGGGTGCTGTTGATGTTCGATCCCTGGGCCATCACCAGCTCGCCGACCTCCCTCAGTATCTTGTAGGCGTGCTCGAGCCTCTTCTTCGTGTCCAGCACGTGATCGGCCATCTCCACCATGACGGACTGTCCCTGTCCGAGGTCGTGCATCTCCTTCTTCAGCCACTCCTCGTTGCTCGCCAGCTGCGACCTGCAATCGCGTCCACCGTGGCGCATGCAGTTTCGACGCGTTCTTTTTTTTAAACGGTAAATGTCTCGGCTCTTACCTCAGCGAGGCCATGGCGTCCTTCGCTTCCTCCCTGCTCTCCGCCATCCTGGTCTCGATGGCTCCGTTTCCTTGCGCGATAGCGTCCCTCAAAGCGTGCCTCGTTTCCTGCAACGTCATCTGGGTCTCGTTGTGCAGCGTTTGAAGCTCCGCCGTGCTATCGCGATAACGACAATGTGAGAGAGAGCGGCGGTTATGCAAAAAGCGCGAAACACTCTCGACAGGGAAAAGAGGGGAAGTGAATATATACCTTGGCAGTGACTGAATTTCGTCCAAGGTGCTGCGGAGGAGCCCCTGGACGTGCTCGATGGCTCGAGATTGCTCCTCCAGAGCCGCGCTGCTATCCGGAGTCGAGGCCGTCGAACCGACGCTGTCGAGCTTGTTCAGAAGATCCGACGCGTCCTTGATTTTCTTCCCGATATCTTTCACCTGCGAATTTCGAGTTTTTTTTTTTATAAAGATATAAAAAAGAAATTGCCCGTTGTTTCTATATAGTTATAATTAAGAAATCGAATCGGTCGAAATAAAGAAACGGACTAAAAAATAAAATTGAAACGACATTAAAATCTCCGCGGCGCGCGCGAACTCTACTTCAAAGCAGGTAATACAAATTTGGCAGACGTCCAACCTCGGAGAGGACGTTGTCCCTGACGGCGTCGATCTTAGCCTCGAGCGTCTCCTGCAGCTGGACAATTTCGCTGCCGATCATATCCCCGACGATCTGCAGCTTGGAGACGACGTCCGTCGACGCGTCCGTCGGGCCGGGACTCGCGGGCATCGCTCGGCCGATGCCCTCGACGACCTTGGACTCGATCTCGGTGGCCCAGCCCTCGAGGCGGCTCTCGAGGTCCTCGATCGTGTCCGCGGTCTTCTGGATCTGGATGCGCTCGCGCTCGTCCTTCTGGTTGATCATCTGCTCGAGGCCGGTCATTCGCTCGTCCAGCTTGACCAGGTAGGCCTTGAAGCCGTCGATGCTGGACATGCGCTTGGTGAGCAGGGAGAGGGCCTTCTTCAGCTGCTCCGCCGTCTGACGGTCGCGCGCCTCGTGACGCTCGAGCTTCTCGGTGTTGTCCCGCATCATGTGCACCAGGCTCAGCATCGCGTCCTTTATGTCTTCGTGCCTGCATCGGGGTTTCGGAGGGGGATTAACGAGCGCGGTTACGAGGGCTTTTTGTTCGGCGGTTTTTTGTGCCGGGTCATGGGGGAAATTATGACGGACGTTTTGGTCGGGTTTCTTTTTATTGCTTGGAAGGATGTGTCAGTCATCTGTTTAGCGTGGAAAAATTTTGTTAAGCTCTTTATTGTGGATTAATAAAGAGCCAAGTTTTAGAAATTGTTGTGTTTTGAACTTATACAAGCAAGATTTAAATGTATAAGCTTAAGTGGTTCTCCAAATGCTTATATTATCAAAGTCGGCTTATCAAAAATAGTCTTGTTGATAGTTGCGTGCCCCTTTGTTTATTTTACATGCGGGATATTCCCACTTACTTCACGAAAAGCTAAAACTTTACTTTTCCAATAATGCTTAGAAAAAATGTTATATATTTCATAATGTCTTTTATACAAATTAAAAAAAAAAACTAAATATTATGAATACGTATAAAGGTTGGAGTATCGCAGATTCGAATCTCTCGATGATTTAGACACACGTTCGCTCATCAGTCATTAAAAAAAACTTACGTGATCTCTCTAGATTCGGACTCCCTGCTGCATAGCGCGAGCGCGATCAAGAGCACAGCGACACCCGAAACCTTCAGCTCCATGATTCAGCTCAAATCCCTCTGCAAAGAAAGCAAATAAGCCAGAAATCCTCACTCTCTCGCTCAAACACTCTCGGGCAACGTCAGCGAATATAAAGCTTCCCCAGTCGCTGACAATGTTGTTCTATCTAATCTGTACATAGAGTTCCTCTCGCTTCTCCACAGCGTATAAAGCTCGCCGTTGAAGCCCGAGAGAGTGAGCACAGACACTCCGTGTGTTATAATGCCTCGCGGATGATACTTTGTGCGCGCGCGGGGGGCTCTCGATCATCGCTTCTCGCAGCTCTCGGTAACTCCATCACACGTCCGTCGCCGCGGCCGTCGATTTTATTTTATTATTGCTGGATAATTCAATGAGCGACTTTGAGATAAAACGGGGGTCGCCGTCGACGATGACCCCTGCGTGAGCGAATTATCGCTATTATTCGCCTAGTATAGAGAGGGGGGGACGGCGCTCGGAATTGAAAAATTCATTGAATCGTTAATGAATAAATAAGGCGGAGAGCGAATTGCCGAGCTTCCGAGTAGATCCGAACGATAATGCGTCGTACTGACGGGGATCATGAAGACGCGCGGGATGGAAGGTAAATACAGGCATGGCCTATTGGCTATATATAGAACTGCAGATGTATATTAAAAGCTACTTGCTGCCTGCGGGCCATGTGCTCCATTCAAAGTGCGCCGTATACTCCGCTATCCGGGGCCTTCGAGGGATTCGTAGCTGGCCGAATCGAATTTTAACCATTCGCGCTCGAAAGGTATTATATATGTATAATGATGATCGATCGATCGGCGAGCGAATCGACGCAATAAAGCTCTCTCCGCGGCGAGAGGAGCTTATACCACCGAGTCAATGACCACCGGCCCGCTTGAAACGAAACATCAGGCGCCGCTCGCTTTATGTATCGGCGGGCAGATATATATATTCCCCTGAGCTATTAAGGAGCAACGCACAGACCTCGTCCTTCTTTCCAGACACCCTCCGATTCCGCGTAGCGATATTACTTCTTCGTCGAAGACGCGTTCGCACCTCTCTCTAATCGTCGGGAATTATTTATGCGGCTAATGCTCGGAAAAGCCGTCGTAAAAGTTAACAGCCTGCGATTATAATAATCGCGAGAGATGAAAAGGATATATTCCGCAGCGAGGAGAGAGAGAGAGAGACGAAAGCCGCGCGCGGAGATAGCCGCGGTGTAATTACGCTTCGCGTGCGCATTCCCGCTCATCCTCGATAGATCAGGGAAATGAAGGAAGCGCGCGGCCTCCCTATTTACTCGTAAATTGATTTATACCCCCGCCGCTCTCTCTCTCTCTCTCTCTCTCGGCCTTGCTTCTCTATTTCCAACGCCGAGGAGCGGGTAATTGTCCGCGGCCTGTGTATGCTCGCGAGCGAACCGCGCGCGGGGCGAAATCAAACGAGCGCAATTGTTATACTTAAAAGGCAATGCGCGGACGAGGAGGCACACGTTGCCGCGCGCCGCGCGGTGCAACGGCCTGCCCGAACGCGTATATATCGGAGGTGAGCTTTTAGCGGATTTCCCATCCGGACAAAGGAGCCGATTGTAAGGAGGCAAGCGGGCAATAAAATCCAGATGACGCGCGATATATTCTAATATCGCGGAGAGCCGACGGGCAAAAAAATCCGAAAACCAGCTGCCTTCGACATCTGTTTTTCGGCGGAAAGGGACGCGACGCTCTTTCTCGCGAGCCGAAAGGCAAAGAGACACCGAAATCTTAACGGCTCCAGGCGCGAATTAATCTCTTTGCACACTTGAAATTGATACAACTAGTGCAGTGATTCACTTTAGTGGGAAAAAGAAAGTGATTAATATTATACTAAGCGAGATAACGAAGTATCTCGTTATTTAGTAATCATTTTTAAGTCAAAGTCTTACTTTTGTTTCTGCGGGGCTACAATTTGTTTATCAACAATCAGAGAAAAGTTTCCACGAATTTTCGCTGCTTTCCCGAATAAGTAAAACTCGCGCGCGGTCTTGAAATAAGGGAATCTCGCGGAAAGAACAGGTCGGAAACTCGCTCGGGGCTCGGCGCCTCTGCCAACTCGTCTTTCCACATCCCCGACTGCCCTGTTTTATCAAAAGGAGCAAGAAGACGGCGGATAGTAAATCGTAATAACTACTCACGCAGATCGGCGGTGCTTTGCGTCCGCGGCGGCGGTGTGTTTTCTAGGGAGCCGCGCGAAGGACTGAGACGCAGCATCATTAGATAACTCGCTCGCTCTCGGCTTTTCAAAATAAAAAAAACCGCCGCCGCCGCCGCCGCCACCGCCACCGCTGCTTCTCTCCCTGCTCTCTCTCTCGCTCGCATGCGGGCTGCTTCTCCTTTTTCAGAACCTCAGAGCCATCCCGCGGACTCGGACGGGCTTTGAATTTCCCGCTTTATATCGGTCAAGTAGAAAGTATTTTCTTTGGGTAATATAATAATATATAATTCGGTACTTTTCGATATTCTATATTTTTTATTAAACATTTTTACGTCAAAATCAAAGATTTAATTTTATTTACAATTCTACTATTAATTACTTAAATTATTTACAAAAATACTCATTTTGTCAATAATAAAATCTGTCATTTGGAATAAATTAAAAATAGTTATTTAACATAAAAAAAAATTGTTATTACTCTTTACTAAATGTTTGTATGAGCTTACGAAGAAGTTCTTTCTGCTCTGTATCAAAAAATGGCCATAATTCACTTTCAAGCTCCAATAAAGCTTCATAGTCTCTTGACTGACATGCAAGCACTAAAGATTGAAGTAACAACATTTCATCTTCTGTCATATTTGGTACTGTAAAATATACAGGATTTTATAAGGAATTTTTTTACGATATAATGTAAAATATAAGATTTGCAAAAATTACCAGCAATAGGAGTATCCTCAGCCCAGGCATACTTTTCCAGAACTTGAGCAAGCGATGCTGCAAGTCTTTGTGGGGTAGGTCGAAGAATCAGAAGTAGTAATACTCTACTAATTTCACATCTGTGCAATATATTTCTGTAATTTCCTATTATTCTAGAACCAACATGGTTTTCAATCATTTCTACTAGTTCAGTAAGCACTTGCAATGCAGACACATAGTCACCTGTTAAAAAGACAATCAAATATTGAGTATATTTAATACATTTATAATGACCAGTGAAAAATACCTTGCTTGATATAATAAGTGACAAGCACATTTATTGCTTGTATTGTTGGATGCGTATGAATTGCCTTGCACAAATATTCTATCCCTTCTGAGTTTGAACCAAGAGCTTTAGCCAATTCAATGGCTAAGCTTGCAGACATCACAGCGAATCCATCTTGATTCTCGCATCTAGTGAGTGCATGATTAAAAGCATTTGTTGCAGCTTGCAAGTCTTCTTGACTCACCAAAAGATAACCAAAATCATTATTTTTCTTGTTAGAAATTAGAAACTGACGACCAGCCTTTGTCAACAGATTTATCTCAAAAATAGAATTCCCAAGTGTCCCTTGACATCTTGCTGCTGCTAGCCAACACCAACCAGCGTATTGATGATGCTCTTTTTGCTCGCAGTTAATCGCTAATGCCTCTATAAATATAGAAAGACGCTTTAAGTTGCAAATAGTGTGCATTAAATAAATTTTGTCAAATTAAATATGTAACTTATTTAACTAATCATTACCAAACTGATCTGAAGCTTCTGAAACATTAGGTTTTCGCAAAAACCGTCTGCAAAAGTAATAAATATTTAATATTCACGTACAAACATTTTTACAAAATATAAATATAACCTTACTTTTTGAGTTTATTAGATATCGTATGATATCTTGAAAGAAAATCGTTTCCATCTGCATTTTTATGACTATTTTGATTTTGCAAAGACATTTTTCTTCAATTTTTCTATTTTAGTTTAAATAAGTACCGCATTGTCGATATTATTTGACACCGATTATCTAGGTAGTTTTGTAAGTGTATTGATCAAAACAGAACACTGTTTACTTTATTCTCGTGTACATGTGAAATACCGATTGAAAAAGCAATAAGATTCAAATATAAAAAGATAATAATATGTTATATTATTTAAAATTAATAATTTATAAATATTTTATTATAATGGGTAGGAAGACAAACGCAATATTTATATATAAATATGTAAACCAATTATGTTTATTTCATACCTGACAATAATAATTAACATTAATTTAAAAATAACAAATACAATTTATGAAAACTATGATTAACAGACGTTTTTACATCTTTGTAATTTTGGCCTTAGTATATATCTTCTACAATACGAAAAATCAATAGTCTATGCTTTCATAATCTATTTAACTCTATCTTTAACGTATAATGTTTCTGTAGAATGAAATTATTTTATGAATTTCAGATTATTTGTACAAAATAGTAAATTATTCTTAAATTTAATAAAATATTTGTAATACAAAAAACCTAGGAATTTAACCTTTGATGTCGGCCAATTCTTTAATTTTACTTAATAAATGATCAGTATAAACTTTATGATTAATTGGTTGCACTGACAGCACAGTAGCTTTTAATCTGCTCTCATCCTGCAAGAGAAATTTTTTTTAAAATCACTTTTAAATAATTTTATATTAATAACAATTACTGTGTACGTACATTAAAGGTTTCAAGCCTAAGTCTTAATTTGAAAATATAAGATTTGAAGGCAGTGGCTCCAATTTTTTCCATGTATGCATCATTATCTTTTTCTTTTAGTTCTCCAAGCTCTTGAGCAGAAGCATTAACTAAAACTTCTGCTTCTTCATTAAAAGCTGTGGCCCACTGATTGCCAGTCCAGTCCACCAAATTCGTCTAAAAAAATTATTAGATTTGCATAATCTGGCATTATACTTGATTTTATTTTGTTTTTATTTTTCTATTTACTTACACTTGCTAATAAACGGTAAACGAAATTTGGATAATCTCTTTGACATTTTTCACACTTATACATTCCGTTACTCTGATCAATAACTTTCTTTTTGCAACCTTCTGCTGGACAGGCTTTATAAAGAGCATTTTCAGCTCTAATAAGATTAACCGTAGCTTTAGCAATAAATACATTTGGCATATCTTGATGTCCAAATCTTTGTTCTTCAGCTTCCTTGAATGTTGACCATGGCCCATTCATATTTCCACCTCCCCCAATGGTTCTAGACAAGGAACGGGATTCTTCTGTTGCTCCAACAGTTTTGAACCAACCTCGTAATCTAAAAATGAACGAACATCAAAATATGAAACAACTATTTAAAATTTAACTTTGTATCTCTTACTTATGAGCTTGAGGAATATCTGGATCAAGTTGTAACATAGATGAAGCGACTAAAGAAAGAGTTTTGCCACCATTAAACTCGCCAATTTTGGCTCCTTTAACTGCAACAACAGGATTTGTAGATCCATCAAAATCAACTGCTTGAGTACCCCACAATGTGAGTGTTACCTAAAATATATATTTATAATTTTTAATTTATACATTCATGTTTTCAAAATGAAAATTTTATACACACCAAATCATTTCCTTCATCAACAATGCCAAGGTCTCTCTTTTTCAATTCCCGACCGGTAGATTTTGCTGTGAACGTTTGTACTTCACTACAAGTTTTAACGATTCCCAAGACATCTACAAAATAAAATTCGAAAATATCAATAATGCATCCAATTGCAAAAAGTTAAACAGAAAATATATTTTTACCAATTAATTCATCCTTTGGTGTATTTTCAATTGAACTTATAGGGAGAAAGTGGAACTGCAGAGTAGGTATTTCTTCAGTCTCTTCATTACAAACAGCTACTTCAGACTCATTTGTCAATGTCATTTCATAATCATTTTTCAAGTTATTAAATTGTTTATTTGCAGGTTTTAATGTGCACCTTGAAATATAATAAACTTTTCCAATCTAAAATACAAATTGAATCAGTAAGAAAAGGTTAAATAATATTAAAATTTATTTTAATAGTTTATACCTCTATCATATCATAAAATTTGTCACATTGATCTCTGAAGGCTGTACATCTAATTTCACCACTTTCATCAAGTAAATCCATACTAAAAAGTTTTCCTTCTCCACGGGAGTTAGACCAAGTTCTTATTGCTGATTTGTTAGTAACACGAGCTTTAATAACCCACCTTGAATAATATTTTAATATATAAAATTAGCTCAAATGATCAGAACTACAAATAAAAAATCTTACCTGTTTTGATAAGGGCTTAAAGCAGCAATAGGAGTTGTATGGATACCACCACCATTTGACAGCGTTTCATTAAATTGATTAGAATTGGTATCTAAAAAAATTATGAAAAATAAGATTAACATTTTACTAAACATTAATATTTTAAAAGACATGATTTTAAATTATTATTTAAGTACTTGGTCTAGGTGCAGGTTTAGGTTGCGTTGGTTTATTCATTGTTGGTTTAGGAGCTGCAGAAACTGTTTGTTCTTCTGGCTTTGCATTATCTCCACTGACACTTCCCAAAACTTGTCCTACTTCATGCCCAGGTACAATAACTTCTATGTCGAGGATCACCATTACAGGCCTAAAAAAACAATTCTTTATTGACAGTTTGTACTTATTATTTTGAGTAGCAAACAAAATAATATTTTATAAACCTTTGAGTACCACCGTTGTTCACCATACTGAGTGCCTTTCGTTTAATCTTTACAATGGAATGTTCTGACAAGACATTTTCTGTAACTAAGTGATTTAATTGCGTTGCTAGCATAGTAAAGGAGTTAGACTTGATTCCATCTGATACAAGTAATCTATATCTGTCTCCACTCGAAGAACTAGCAAGTTTTTTATGACCCTAGTATTAAATAATCAAAATGTTTAAATATTCCATAGGCTATTAACAAATATATTGCAACTTACCAAAATTTGTAAGACAGGCTCTTCCACTGTCTCTCCATTCATTATTTTCTATAAATTTCATAAATAATGTAATTAATCGAGCTAATACCTTATAATACTTTGCATCCGAAAAAAAGACAAAGAACTCACGTCTAAGGCCCCTTCCGAAAGTCGCTGCATTTTTTCTGGCTGATTATATTTTGCAAATGTCAAAGAAACAAGATATCTATTGTTTGTAAGTACGACAAATCTCGCAGTAAGCAAATTCAATCGACCAGCGTTGTGCTTTTATCCCTTTGCAAGTCTGAAGTTGCACTTCGATCTTGATACTTCGTAGAGGTTCAGTTGCCGCTATTATTCCCGCCAACTTGTCTCGACTAGTTTAGCGCTACGCAATACACCGGTGACGGACATAATAATAATAATATACCATTATGGCGCCGCGATGAGTGCGATTTGCCGACTCGGAAAATGCGCGGGCAAATTTAGAGGGCAGCACAGTTATGCGCGCTAGTAATTAAAAATTACGTGTTAATTTATATATAGGTATTACATTTTTAATAAAGCAAAGCCATTGTTACAAGGGATAAAATAATATAAAACTGAAAATTTTCTTTTTTTTCTACATCACATACTTCATGCCTTTTTTCACTGACGTGAATCATCGAAAAACAATAGCAGCATATTTCGTTTTTCATATGTTTTCCATCTTCGATTATTTTATCAAAAATAAAAGATTTAATTTTAATAAAAGATTTAATTTAATTTCGAAATTTTTATTAATATTCTAATAGATTTAAATTTATTTATAATTATATTAATATTAATTTTTATGATAGCGAAGATAGTGAATAATAGATGAAAAATAAAATAATAATAGATGCGAAAAATAGGAAATAAATATATTCGTTGTTTACATTTAATGAAATTCCGTGGATTAATTAAGATGTTATAAAGAATTTTCGAAAAACGAATTAATTTATTACAATCTATTACTGCTAAAAATACCTGTAGAATATTTCAGTCTTCATGAATGCATTGAATAGGTGTCTTTGCCGCAATAAAACGTAATTTTTTACAGCCGAGTATTCAAAAATAAGACACCGGCAAAAGTAGAAAAAGTTGAGAAGATGCGGACGAAGGTATATTTTTAATGCGCGCAAAGAACGATAAATTAATAAAATAAATATCTAGAGAGCCAAATAAAGTTGTACTTTTAATTTTAAAGGTCGTACGCACTTGGGGCATGACGTACATTCAAGTATATAATGTACATAATACATCAAAAATAAAGATTACAATGCTGCAATTATTTTCTTCGTAAAATTATTCTATTTTATTTGTACGTTTTACGTTTGAGATCCGTCAAAATTATTGTACTTAATTTACTTTTTACTAAAAGTTCACCAGAACAATTAACTTTCGTACGTCATTTAAAATGAACCGGCTCCTTAATTCCTTCCTCGTATAAAATAAGCAAAAAGACAAGGCCCGAAGTCGGCGAAAAAGAGAGTGGGAGCTAGAAGAGAAGAGCCGAAGACGAGTAGCACCCAAGCAGGGGGAAGGCAAGCTATGCCGCCGCGCACCGCTACGTTCCTCCTCTCACGTTCACCGCCGCGCGTTTAGTCTGCTTCGTCCCCTCGCGGCCAGTGGATATACATCCTCCCTACCTGCTACCTGGCGAACTTGATCTCTCTCTCTCTCTCTCGGCGTGAACCAAAGCAAAACACCTACGCAGCAGGTCGGTAGCCGTTCCACATATTCATCTCTGTAACAATGCGGGAGCTTCCAAGCTCTCGCCGACGAGCGGAATATTACGAGTCGTTTCCCGTTATTCGCATTTGCATACGACTCTCACTCGATATATTGCGCGCGGGTTTGATTATTTCTGCAGCGCGGCAAAACGTTTTGTGTACACGTCGGTTTTGCGAGTGGGATAAATGTGGGTAAAGAATTTTAAAAAGTTTTTCATTGATCGATCGTAAATTATGAATCAAGGACGGGTTTTTACGGGCTTTAAATTGAAAGTTTTCTAATTCCCGTCATTCCAAGATACACTGGCGTGTACCTTCTAAAATTCATTAAAATACTCAATTTAAAAACTTTCGAAATCGCCATTCAAATCGAGCGTCTCCAGGCTTTTGACTTTTTAAAGCTTCGAAATGAAGAGGGCCTATAGAATTTAAATTGACGCACTGAATATTTAAAAAAATCAAAAGAATTAATGAAAAAGAAAATGAGTTTTTGAAACTGACAGGCCAGCTCGTGATTAATCGACTAATGTATCTTTCGGTGTCGCGTGCATTTATCCGTTACAAGGACCCGAAGATCCAGCGGCGGATCGACGTTGTTTTGACCTCGAAACTGCGGCTCCTACGTCTGCCGTGATGCAATTCCGTAGGAGAGCGACCTTGAACTCACTTTCCTCGGCAAGGTGAACGTCCGCGTTCATCAGCCGGAGCGGAGGGAGAGCCGAGAGCGTGATGATGTGCCTTCGATGCGCTTCCCTGCGGAGTTAGTAGGCTTTGTTTTTCAATTACAATTTTTTCAATTGCAGAAAATGCCGCCGATTAATAACTGGAGAACGATTTTCGTCACCGGAGGCGCCGGATACATCGGGAGTCACTGCATCGTCGAACTTTTGGAGTCCGGTTACGATGTCGTGGCCATCGACAACTTCACCAACAGCGTCACGGAGGGCAAGGGCGATTCGGCGGCCCTGAAACGAGTCGAGAAAATCACCGGCAAGTCCATCAAGTTTTACAATTGCGATCTGCTTGACAGAGACAAGCTGGAAGAAGTTTTTAACAAGGTATAAGCGGGGAAGATTGTTTTGTTGGAGAGCATTGTTTTTTTTTTTTTTTTGACATATTTTTTTTTGTTTCTTCTTTTAGCATAAAATAGACTGCGTTATTCATTTTGCTGCCATCAAGGCCGTGGGAGAATCCATGCAAATCCCTCTTCATTACTACCGGAACAATATCATTGGTGCTATTAATTTATTGGAGGTAAACCAGTGGCATCCAGATAATTATGTATTTGGTATACCGTAATAAAGCTCATTATTTCAGGTAATGAAAGCTGCCGGATGCTTCCAGCTAGTGTTTAGTAGTTCCTGTACAGTTTACGGAGAACCGCAGACTCTTCCAATTACAGAAACCCATTCCACCGGCAACATAACGAACGTCTACGGTAGAACGAAGTACTTCATAGAGGAAATGCTGAAAGACATATCGAGAGCTGAAAAGGTGATTTAATAATTTCCATTTTCAAAAGCTCCCGTCCGCTTGCGAAAAATCACGCTGTTTCTCTTTTATAGAGTTGGAATATTATTTCCTTAAGGTATTTCAATCCCGTTGGCGCTCATCCCAGTGGCTTGATCGGTGAAGATCCCACGAAGCAATTTACGAATCTAATGCCGTTTATAGCGCAGGTCGCGCTCGGACAAAAATCGGAGCTCACGATATTCGGAGGAGATTATCCCACGAGAGATGGAACCGGTAAATTAAATTCTTTAAGATTGTGCGTCTACGGATTCCTCGTTATGATATTTGGTTTATTTATCTTTTATAGGTATTCGAGATTATATACACGTAATGGATTTGGCTTCTGGACACGTAGCTGCATTAAATGCACTGCATAAGCAGCATTCTAGGCTGAAAATATACAATCTAGGTACTGGAAGCGGTGTTTCTGTTCTGGAGTTGGTCAAAACTTTTGAAAAAGTGACAGGAACTTGTGTACCTTACGTTATTAAGGACAGGAGAGAAGGTGACATTGTCTCTATGTTTGCGAACACTAGTTTGGCTGAGAAGGAATTGGGCTGGAAGGCTAAATATAATATTGAAGTGATGTGTAAGATTCGGAGAAACAATGATAAAATTTTATTTTCCTTAATATAGGATAATTGATGAAGGAATTTTTTGTTTTTAGGTCGAGATTTTTGGAGGTGGCAAACTAAGAATCCAAGTGGTTATCGAACACCTTATAAAAATGGAAATTCTCTTTAGTATACAAATGAACATACCTCATCAATTTTCTTGTGTCAGTATGATACCAAAAGAAACTTTTATTTAAAGTGTTCTTTAATTTAATCCAATTATTATACAATACTTACTATTTTTAAATAAATAAGTTTTATTTACATACATAATGATTAGACGTGATCTTCAATCTCTGACTTTTGTACTTTTGTATATAATGACAAATGTTGAAGTTTTAAAACTTCTAAACCCCAACTTGTCCATTCTGGTAGTAAATAGCGAGCAAAAATTTCCATGCACTTAGGATTTTCAGGTAAATATGGTGTTAAAACTTCTGAAAAAAATTAAATCTCAATTTTTGTTGCACGTAAAAAAGTTTATTTTGAGATTTACCTGTGAGAGGAGGTTTATGAGAATGGATCGCACTTGGAACACTAATTATAATTTTATTATTAGGTATATTACAGTCAACATTTGTAGGAACCGTTCCAAAAACTAAAACTTCATAGGGCTGTTTACCATGTTGCTCATGAAAATCACAAATTGGCACTCCACTTTGTGTAATCTGAAAATTTGTTTAAGTATTGATTAATATTTATATTTTAATATTAAAATGTTTTTAAATTCATTCTATACCTTCAACCAATACCATTTTGCCTTAAATGTAACGCCCCAACGTGGAAACATTTGTTCTAAAATATATTTACTTTGACTAGTAGAATTTGTACACCAAACAGCAACAATTCCTTTAGAGTTTAAAAAATTCTTAATTGGAATATTTGCAATTTCTTCATTATTCATCATTTTATAACTGAAAGTTATTATTTTTAATAATGAAAACAGACAATTTTATTAAAATAAATAAATTTTTTAAATTACCTGCTTTCTTTAAGCTTAATTTTTTTTCTTCTTATGGATTTATTCCACCATGGAGGATCTAACAGTATTAAATCAAAACTATTAGTTGTATCCAATTTTTCATTTATTTCTTGAACATCATAACAGTAAAATTTACTATTTTTTGGAAAAATATAATCTTCATCCTGAATGTTTTCAATACAAGCTATTTCCTTCTCATTTTTTCCAAAATAATTACAATTCAACTGTAATTTATTCGAATAAAATTTATTTGCTTCTAATCTAGATTCTTCATTATAATCTATTTTAACACTATTAAATAAATTCAAATCTTTTCCATCGTTAAACATTTTTGTAGCAATGCTTTTTACAAAATCATTCTAAAAAATAACAAAATAAAACTTTTAAGTTAAAAAAAAATTTATTTTTTATTTCATGAATATAATACCTGCTTTAAGGCATCATCAGGAAGTTTTTCAGATCTTCTTCTTTTTCTTTTTTTTAAAGAACTTGTCTTATCTTCTGAATTGTCAGAGATTTTTATTTGATTTTCACGTAAGTATGGTGAATTGATATTAAAAAGAATTTTGTTAAACTCAAATATTTTTGTTTCTTGGTTGACTTCCACATTCTTGTAAATATTATTTAAATAATGAAGATGCGAAATAATCCAGCCATCATCAGATTCAAATACGACACTCATGACGTCAACTTGTTGAATACATATTTTTATTTACCTGCAATGATTTTCATGGATTTCATACATCAACGGAGATTAAAAAAAATTTTCTAAGAAGAATGCCTGACCTGAAATATTATGATTATTTCAGTAATTTAATCCGATTGCTTACATTACACTTTCGATAGCGTAAAATATTCGAAAAAACAACAAATTCCAGGTATAAGAGGATCGTGTATTGTGTGCGTGCGTCGGCTTGTCGGCTGTAGTTAAGGTTAGTCCGACTAATGTCACGTGTGCGGCATTGCAAGTTTAGCCAATCAGCTTCATCCGAAGCTGACTTCGCTGCAATGGAAATTCAGCATTCACAAATGAAGCTTGCTGCAATTGTGTGAGTCTGTTGATCGCAGCAGTTCTGTCGCAGTCCCTCGCCAGGCGTGTGTGCATCTACCAGGGTACTCGTCTCGAGTGCAGCAACATTTTTTTTTTTCTTCCGCCGCTTCCTCCTGGCGATTTTTCCGGACATGGAGGCGTTGCATGACTGAATAGTAGTACTTCGGACCTACGTTGGAGAAGACGTACACGCTGCTAGGCATACAAGCAGTGGAGAGCAACGGCGCGGAGACGTGTTAACACGCGGTGGCTCTCTCTCTTGTAAAGCGGCGCTCTTCCTCTTTGACTGGCTCGTTGTGTGGATGTGTCCAAGTCGAGCTAGTCGAGCATTTTCCAGGTTAAGTCGCTCGTTGCTACCTTTCTGAGAAAAATAATTCTTCGCGTACGTTCGACAAGCCCGAGGAATAACTAGTTGAATGTCGAAGCAGCGGCACGTTATCGGGACGACGGCTTCTTCGCAGCGCTGCTGCTGTTCATCATCGTAACTTTTTTGCAAAGCGGAGATGTGAGAAAGATTCACCTCTACCAGAGGAGGTTGTTTTCAACTCGATTTAGAGAACCTGGTGAGTTAAAAGTTTTTCGCATTCGGGAACCGTGTTTTACGATTTTTATGCGAGCGAGTGTTTGTCGATTTTCAAGGTTTCACGCGATCGCCGATTGCGATTTCGCAGCTTATTTGTAAATATTTACGCGAATTCCATGAAAAATGGGGTTACTTGTGCTTGTCTTCAGATTTTAACCTTTTAATGAAAACTTTCGGATTTTAAAATCTCTACTTTCCATCTAGACTGCAGATAGGAAAATGATAAAGTATTTATGGCATCATTTAGAAACATTTAATTTGCTATTAAGAGGCTGATTTGCTTACTCCCACAAATTTGTTGAATATTGTAAATCTAATCTATTACATCTATGATTCTAGAAAGGTGATTGGATAAACTACAAAATGGAAGAGCACCAAGGAGTTTATGAACAAATCCTTGAAGTAAATACTGTTAGTCAAGGTGCTGAGTTTATATCTCAGCAACTGGTAGAAGAAATTGTTGTTCAGAATGATAACAATCAAAGCTCTTCTCTTAGCTGTGAAATTTCAAACATGGAAATTATAATGTCAAATGATTGCACTCTACAAGAGCAGTGTAATAACATGCTTTCATGTAGCACGGATGCTATTGAAAACCAAAAGCAAATAGAAAATGTGATTTTGCAGGAAAATTCCAATAAGGATCAAAACATTCCTGAGTTGAATAACATTGAAGAAAATATAACTAGTAGCAATATTGGCTCAAAAGAGGTATTTATTTACTTAATTTCTTTAGTATGATTAAAAAAAAAAAAATTTCATTTTTTTTTTTTATTTATAGTTGGAGGAAGGTGCAGAAGACTTCATTCTGCATAATGATTCATTTGAAGAAGAAAAGTTTGAAGTGAGCAGTTCTGTTGTTACTATGGCGAGTTTAGAAACTGATGATAAAGAAGTAGTCGTGAAAACAAGTGAAACAGTAAGTGATTCTAATGCAAATGAATCTAATTCTGTTTTATCGCTTAACCAGGAGATTGATGATTCCAACTTATTAAATAGTAGAGATAATGTTATTGAAAATTCAAGTGAACTGGATGACAAAAATTTAGATGAAATCGATGAAAAATTAGAAAATGAACTTTTAAATGATGAGAATGATGCAGACACTTATATTACTAATATTCAGTTGGAAAATACTGAATCTGTTAAAACAGAGAATAATTCTAATGATAATCAAGAGAATGAAAATACAAGCTGTAGTAATATAATTGAAAAAACAGAAGTAAAATGTGAAAATCAAAGTTCAAATATAAATCAGGAAAAAGAAATTACTTCTAGCAATAGTAATTTAAAAATTGAATCCAATTTTCATACTTCTACAGATGTTTCAGACTTTTCATCAGTTCCAGCAGATGGGGAAAATGTAAAAATCTTATCAAATTCTCATGATGTAACAGTTCTAACAGAATACAATTCTGTAGAATATAATATGCAAGAAGATGAAGTTAGGGAAGAAAAAGTTCTTGAAGCTGATTCTAATGAAAACACAGGAATAAATGAAGCTAAAGAACAAACAGAAGAAGAAGAAAAAGATGTTTTAGAATCAACAGAAAAATGTGTTTCTGCTGATAAAAAGAAAGAAGAAAATAAAAGCAATGATGTGTCAATATATGAATTAGAAAATGAGGAAGAAGAGGATGAATTAGATCTTCATCTTTCTGCTCAATCGACAGACAGTCATCGTAAAGTTATTCAGGACATATTTGATGATTGGCAAGATGAGAATGGGGAAGAAGAAGTAAATGAATCAACAAGTGTATTTAAAGATAATCAAGACTCTGTGGAAATGGAATTGCAAAATTTACTGAATGATGATGTACAGCAGGAGCAGACCATTTCGAGTACAAGTACAAGTGAACAAACTATTAGTAGTAAAGAAAGTGATAAAAATGCTGATAAAACTGCCGAAAATACATTTGGAAAGTCGAAAATTACAGCATCGGACAAAGTTTCATCTCCCGTAACTAGAAATGACACAGATTCAAAGGGTTCGAACAACAAATCTGCAAAAGCAGTACCGAATCATACTCTTGCCAAAGGTAAAAATTAAAAGAAATTAATTTTATTATATTTATAATTCTATTGCATTTGAGTAGTCAATTAATTTTTTCACTGCAATTTCAGATCGATCGGTTAGTCAATCGCCAAAGAATTCAATTCAGGACCAATCTGATTTCAAACAGAAATTTCAGTCTCCCCGACCAGGAGTTAAAGTTCCTGGATTGCATTTAACCAGTCAAATTGCATCAACAGCCGAAGTAAATGAAGTCTTGAAAGAACGGTTACGTGAAAAGCAGAAAGACTTTCAATCTCCAAAAACGGCTGATATCGTCTTTGTGAAGAAAATAACACAGCGATTATCTAGTCAGCTGTCAGCGGCTTCATCTATGCCTCCTCTTATACCGATACCATCAACGCTACCGACGGATCATGAAAATGAAAAAAACAAATCCACTGAAGAAGTACTAACAGAGACGAATAAAAGTTCGTCAACAAATGATAATAAAGAATTATTAGCGATTTTAGAAGGTGATGTAGATCCAGATTGGTCCAATCTAAAAAGCACTTCAGAGGAAGGTAATAAAGTACCTAGTCCAGAGTCTCATAGTGCAGGTAAATTTTTGTGAAACTAATGCAAACAATTTAAAGACATAGAAGGTAAATAAATTTTATCCACCAATTCTTTAGGTTCAAAATTGGATCCTATTACAGAACGCGAATTGGCTTTAAAGCAACTTCTCGAGCTTCCTAACATAACTTCCAAGAAAAGCAGTCCTGGTGTACAAAAGAAAGTCAAGAAAACGGGTAAGTCAACCTCAGATAAACCTTCGCCTAGTCAGGTAGAATCAAAATCAACAGAAGGTGGTGAGAAAAATTCCAAGGTCGAAGTTATAAATGTTGATTCTTCAGCGGAAGAGGAATCGCCAAGAAAAGGTAGACCTCCAAAAGCTTCGAAAGAAAATAACAATCAAAATTCAAGAAGTAATGCAGCAACTACTGCTATGGAAATAAATGTTGAAGAATCGAGATCCGGTAGAAAACGAAAACTTACTGAAAAGGCTCGTGAGCATGAACTGTCTGTTAAACGGCAAAAGGTTAGTGAAAAATTGTATGAGAAAGTTTTTATACATAGTAAATGGAAATTTTGATTACTTTGCGTACAAAATATTTAATATACACGTTTGATTATAATTGTTTAATTTTATTTACATTAGGTGATCAAAGGTAAAACTGCCTCCGAAAAGAAACCTCAGGAATTTGAAGAAAGCAGTAAGCAAAAGTCTGAAGTCATTAGTTCGACACCTATTAAAGTGGAACCTGAGGTCGTAGTTAAGGAGTCAAACACGCCAAAATCAAGTCAAGATAAAGTAGAAATTAAATCGAACAAACCCGAAACGCGTACAAGCCAATCAAAAACTGAATCGAATAAAGATTCAGAAGTGAAATCAAGTGGTTTAAAGGGAAAATTGGCTGCAGTAAAAAAGTCTAAGCTCGGAATAATGAAGAAAGACGCACCAATCGGCAAGAGGAAACTTATGGTAAAGAATATATTGAGGCAGAAAGTTGGTCGAAAAGCAAAAGCTCAGGTAAGACATAATATCATTAATCTTAATATAATTCTCAATTAAATATATTTCTAATATGTAAATTAATTTCTTATCTTATATCTTATTATTTACCTATTTATGTTATTTAGACAGAGGAACCATCTAATAAATCTTCTACTACAGAGAAAACAACTTCCACGCCACCGGGAACTAAAGTTAAGAAAGTCAGTGAAATTGATAGGTTGTTACAAGATGAAGGCGTTGTCAATTTGCTGTACGATGTTGAGCAGCCGGATTCTCGAAAGAGATTGGTACCAATTACCAAAACTCAGAAAAAGGTCATGGATGTGGAGAAGGCTCAGAAGGAATTTAAGTTAAGAAAAAAGATGGTTAAGAATGCTGTTATGAGACTTAGGAACGCAAATACAGCCAGTGACAAAACTTCTCCAAGATCACGAAGAAATGTAAACGTAAGCTATTTTTATAAACTTACAAAATTATCGAATTTTTAGTCAGAAAAGTTAAATTGTAAATTGTACTGGCATTTTTTTTTATCTAGAGTTCAGATCAGCCATCGCCTCAAAATGAAAAGAAAGCAATTGATCCGACAAAATCAGGTAAAGCACCTCCAATGCCTGTACCAACAGAATTCATAATTCCTGCAAAAATCCGGAATGCAGCAGAAGCATCAAGAATCATTCGCAGACATTCGTCGAGTTCGTTCTCCAGTGCTTCCGCAAGTCCGCGCGTTAGCGTAGATATGCCTCCAGAATCGCTTAAGTTTGAAGACGATTCCGAACCTCAACCTACACCTCAACCTAAACCTAAGAGAAAATTATCTCAGGATTCTAACGACAAAGTTGAGGTGAAGAAAGGCAAAAAGAAGGTTAGTTGTCCTAAAATTTGGAAATTACTTTTATAAAGTGAACATGAATAGTTTAATAATCTTTTTATAATTTTATGTTGTCTAGGAAGCAAAAGAAGTTGACGAAAAGACGCCAGTGAAGAAGGAACAGGTCAAAAAGGTCACAACGAGATCAAACGTTACACCTACAGGGGCAGCAACATCATCGACAAAAACAGTTTCGAAAAATAAGAAAGTGCCAAAAAGTAGAACATCGTTAGATTCCTCGTCAAGTGATGGTAAGTCGTCGTCAAAAGGACAAGATGAGTTATCAGCTTGTCTAGCTGAAGCAGCTTCAGCTCTTTCTAGTATCAGTGGTTCGTCACGATCAAGTAATGCGACTAATAGTCGCAAAAAAGGTAATTGAATTTTCTCTCAATGAATCTGCCAATTACTTTTTTCCCGCAAAACATTGGATATGAAAAAGTATATTTAAATATTAATTTCTTATTTTTGTCTATGAGTTTTTGTCGCAAGGAACATCTAAAGTAACATTAATTTATTATATGATTGCAGCAAGTACAAATAATTCAAAAGCAACTGATGGTGAAAAAGTAGACGTAAAAAAATTATTTAGCAATAAGGAAATTAATGTAAGGTATCATGGACATCTTGTACAATTAATAATGACACCGTCAGCGCCAGTGTCAGGAATTCGAAATGCTATGACAACTCAGGTAAAAAAACAGACGTAGTGAAAATTATTACGAAAGAAAATTTTATGAGATCTAACAGAAAAAATGTTTCAGGTTATGAATGAACTTCGAGAAGCATTGTCAATTTTAAAAAATGATGATGATTGTCGAGTAGTTTTATTCACTTCAACGGGAACGAGTTTTTGCGAAGGCTTAGAACTTTCATCCCTTTTACATTCTAATAAAGAGGAACGCAAGAAACTAGCTGAGGAAATGTCCCTTACAGTGAAGTACGTTTTGAATAAAACTTTATAAATACTTTGAATAAAAATTTATTTAATATTTTAGGTACGATAATTATTAATTAAAATGTATTTGTGATTTCAGGGAATTTATTAAAAGCTTAGCGACATTTAATAAACCTATTGTAGCAGGCGTGCAAGGGGCAGCAATTGGTTTAGGTGTAACCATGCTACCTTTGTTTGATCTTGTGATAGCCAGTGATAAGGCAACGTTTAGTACACCATATGGCAAACTTGGACAGATTGCTGAAGGGACTGCAGTTTTAACGTTGTCACATAGTGTTGGAAGCGCAGTGGTAAATTAAATTTTCAAAGATTTAAAAAAAATTTTTGTGTATCAATATTTTTAATCTTTAACTTTATTGTAATTTCGCAGACAAATGAGCTACTCCTAGGTGGTCGAATTTTAACTGCCAGTGAAGCATTAAGAGCAGGACTAGTAACAAGAGTTTTATGGCCTGACAGGTTTCAGGGAGAGTTGTTGCCATTGTTAAAAGCCATGAGCGAACAATCTACACAGGTAATATAATTATATAATGTTATTATATAAATCTTTAAACTCTTTAAGCATATTAATAAAATTAATGTAATTTAATGTAATTTATTGTAGTCAATGCAAGCGACGAAAGCTTTATTGCGAGAAAGTCTTTGTGAAAAATTAGATGCAAGGCTGGAATCTGAAAGTTTGCTGCTTGTTAAACACTGGTGTTCAGCCGAATGTCAAGACGCTATTAAGACTTACATCGAGGAAAATGGTCAATGAATAGGACATAGAATAAGGGTGATAAAGGAAGTTTTGAAGAAAAAAGTTGATTTTTGTTTTATGGTAAAACAATAAAAGCTGTTGGCAGTAATGTACAGAGGAATTCAGTGATGAATGAATCGCGATTTAAAACGTAACAGGTGTGTTTGCCGAGTAGAATTATGTTTCATTCTGTGTAATTTTTAAATTGTTCATTTTTGAACGTTTCCTTTAGTCTTATCATTCAGTTCGTTAGAATATTTATTTTTTAATGCAAACATAGCAATAATGGTCGACGATTTGTTCTACGATAAATTCTTTCTTTATTTCACAAGAAAATGCACTTTTTCGCTCTATTTGAATATGACTGTACGTGTGATGATGAAATGATCAATTTGCAAATATTTGTACTGTAGATGTAGGACTTTTGGTCCCATAACCTTTGAAACACCTTAGTAATGCAAATGTATAGATGTGTAAGTGCGTGATTCACGGTGGCATCAGATAATGATGCACGATTTATTTTACATATTTACTTGTAAGAAAAATATTGTAAAAGTGACTACCGCAAGATAAAGTATTTTAATAACGTAACTTTAAGTTTAGAAACAAAAGCTCTTTCGTATAAGCATTTTGTCGACATTATATTAAAAAAATACACTGGATTTAAAAAATAAATCCAAATTTAGTATGAGATTGTTTTGATCGTCATGATTACATTATTATTCGAGCTTTTGTTTGCATATACCTCTTGTTTAAAGAAATTGATTTATTTGTATTCCATTATTGAATATAAAAATTGTTACTTTTAAGCAGTTTTGTCTTTTGTACGAAACCATTGTTTTAGGATCGAAAATTCAATCTTCATTAGATAGAAATTTTTACAAATATTCTAAAATTATTTTTTATATATTGTTAATGTACTATAAATTTAGTATATGCTTGTAATCATTAAGCTTTATATTTGCTATCAAGTTCCTATCTCCTTAATTCGGCCAGAAATCTTATTCAAAAGCAATACCACGTGATAGTAAGTATAAAGATTAGAAAAATCATTTAGAAAATTAAAATTTCAATAGTGTAAATTTTGCAACTCTTAATGAAAAATATTTTAATGCTAAATTAAATAATAATATTAGAACTATAAAAAATAAACAAATTTTTTAATTTTTCCTAAAAAATAAATTTTATAAATTACCAAGCAATTAAACAATTTTTTTTTTAATTTTATTTACGACAATAGCTATCATGTGGTGTTCTAACACTTGCAAGAACAATTGCAAGGAGCCAATTGGAAAAATATGTTGAATTATTAAAAGATTAAATTACTTAAGTTCCGTTATTTCTCTTAAACTGTATAAATACATATCTTATTGTTTTATGAAAATAAAAAACTGATTTGCAAACAACCAATTCTGGCATTTCAATTCAACAAATTCAAGTAAAAACGGAAGTAAAAACTTTCTACTTTAAAAAAATCAATAATACTCAACGAAAAAAAAAAACAAAATAAAAAAGCAAACAGACATCCAGCACCGAAGAGCCAAAAGCCAAGGGAAACGAAAATCGCTCGCGAAACCCTGGCATCGTTTCTATTTTTCGACCGCGGAAAAGTCCGCGCCCACGCGGCTCTCGCGTCATCGTCCGCGAAAAGAGCGCGTTTGTTATTGTCGCTCGTTGTCTCCGGCCGATAAGATAACTCCTCCGGTGGAGGAAAGAAAGAGAAGAAGGCACCGCGCGCGCACAACGAGCGGCGTTCTTCTGCAATTAGGGCGCTGACGTTAATTTTTCCTTGAATCTCTCAGTGCTCGCGGACGAGCGCTCGGCGCTCGGTCGTTCGCTTTTTTCCCGAAAAAATAAAAAAATAAAAAAGTGCGCGCGCGCGATTACCCGTGGCGCGCGGTGGTGCTTTTGAATGAAGATCCGTCGGTAGGTTCGGAGGTGGAAGCCTTCAATTTCCCACGTGACTTTCCGTCGTCATTGTTACTGGGTTACATTGTTGGAAGAAAGTCGATGAGAAGTCAAAGTGTATATGCCCTCCGAAGCTGCGAATTCGCCGGCGATCTCACACGTAAGTACCGCGCGGCCTGGCGTATATACCACTGTGCCGCCTTCGCTTTCACGAGAGAGCACCGCACAGCCAGTTAGTGCGCGAATTGTGCTCGACAAGCACGGATGCGTTTCGAGCATTGTTCCTACGGCCTTTCTGTACCGGCCGCTTCATTAGTCTCGCGTAATTAGCCGCCTTCAATTGTCTATTCTTCCGCTGAAAATGTGTAAGTAATGAAAAAAAAAAAAGAGTACGTCTTCTCGCGAGCTTCTTCCTCTCTTGCGAGGCGCTGTAAAATTTTAATTTATGCGAAATTATTTTTGTTTACGCTAATCCGCCGTAGGAACTTTTCCAAATTCTTTCGCTATTTTTAGCCCCCACCGTACACATTTATTCGCTCGCGGCTCCCCGTTTGTTTTCACTCCCTCGTATTTTCTGTAACAAATCGCCCGCTGCCTCATATACATATATATTTCGAAATCCCGAATTACCGCTCCGCGCTAAAAAGTGAACGGAGAGCGAAATGGTCGCGGAGAGGCATGAACTTGAACTATTTTCGAAAACGCGCGCGCGGAGAAAAGGAGGATATATATCCCCAAAGGTCTTTCCTCCGGGAGCTCTCTCTCTCTCCGCTAAAGATATATACCCCCGCGCGCCGCCGGTATCCTTATAAAAACGTCGACGCCCGGCGAGATATTCGCGCGCGCGACGCGCGTCTTTTTACGCGACGAGCGGCGATGTGAGAGCGTCTGGAGGAGAGCTACTGCAGAGCGACGCCGCGCCACCGAGTTAGATTTAGATCGATTTATTTGTATGCGTCTCTTTGGGGACGCGAGGCGGCTGGTTCCGCCTGGTCGCCTGCATTGCTCCTCTCTCTCTCTCGTGTAGTTCGCTTTAATTTTCTTTCGTTCGTATGCTCTCGCGAATATAAAGATCCATCGCTGATTCACGCAACCTTCGACGGCTAAATATATATGAAAGCCCCGGCGACGAGCGTTAATAATTATTTGTCGGAAAATGCGTAGCGACGGATAAGATCGAGTGAAACGTTTTCGCGGACTTTAATACCGAGTGCCTTTTCAGTTAATGCATGATAATTTGTAAGAACGGAATGCAGCAAGGAGGAGAGATACGTCGCTTCGTAATTTTACGGCGCTTAATTCCGCAGAAGAACGGCAGTAAAACGCTATTCATAATCTGCTCGTTCGTTCCGCAACTTTAACTATTCATCAAAACTATAAAATGACAATTTTTACCATAAGATTATCAGTTTCCGCTCGCGAGAGAGAGAGAGAGACTCTCCGCGGGGCGAGGATGAACGGACGTCTTTCTTTTATTGTCCATCGGCCATCTGAACGTTAACCACGTTATATTATAGATAGCTCTCGAGAGACTGTGGCTTATTAGAGTGCAGAGAGGGAAGGGAGAAAAAAGTCGCCGCCAGAAATATAACTTTGCGAGCGAAGAAAGGGAAATATAAATAGATAAAAAGTCCCCTGGAAAAAGAGTAACAATCGTCGACAGCCGCGGAGGAGCCAGGAGAAACGAAAACAGCGGGGCTTTTAATGAGATTGTCCGCGACGATTAGTGTTACTCGACCGGAGAGCATTTTTTTTTTTTTTTTACTATATACGACGCGATAAATTTATTCAACAATTAAGAGAACGTCAGAAGAGGCAGCCTTGTCCAGGATTGACTCTCCGCTTGTTTTTCTTCGATCTTCTCCTTCGAATCAATGAAACTATAAATCAGCGTCTCCACTTGAAACTGCCAACTTCTAAAACACACAGCTCTTAAAAAGCCAAAGTAAACTTTGAGAGAAAAAAAAAAAATTAGGAAAATCTCGAAGCATCCTTCGCGCGAATTACGAATCAAGCCTCGTTGCGCAAATCAGAAAGAGATTGTCCAGCGAAATTCCGTCGTCTCCTCGTTCAACACATCGCCGATGCTTATATACATATACGTGCGCGATACACGGACGAGTGCGAAGGGCACTCGCACCGTCGCACGTGTGCACTTTAAAATTGTTTACGTCAGTGTGTATAACGCGCGCGGAGGCGACCATCACGCGAGAGGGGCAAGAGACGAGTGGTCGTTTACTTTTTTGGACGGTTCCAGCCGCGCGCGCGCGCGCTCGATGCAAAACAATATATTGGGCGTGAGTCACGCAAGGTTTTTAAAGGTGTATACCTTGGGTAATTGGAGATTATTGATGGATCGACGATAAGGCGAGCTGTGCTCGAGCTTTTTTCGAGCGTGATGTCATGTGGAGGCTCGCTGTCGTGTACGAGCCTTGGATGAAAACGCTTTTCTGGGATGTTAAATGCGAGGTCTTGTCGTCACGAATTCTTCGAGAAAGCTTAAATTTTATCGAATCATGCACAGGCACTATGTTCGATTCAAGGAATTTTATTTAAGATAAGAACAATGACGTATTGTTTTACGTAATTTAAGTTCGAAAAATAAAAATTTGTATTCTAACGGAACCGCGATCCTAATTTAATATTGATTGCTTTTTAAAATTTTTTAAACTTTGCTTATCTAAAGCACAACCGATAATATAAAACAATTGTACGATAACTCGAGGGTATGTATCAGTGTAAATTAGACCGGCAAGCTCGGTTCTTAATTGCTTAAACGCCAGCATCAAAAAAATGAATCAGCCGCTACCCGCTACAGATACCTAATCCTCCCGAGCAAGCAACCGCGCTCGCTCCCCTCTCTCTCTCTCTCCCACTCGTAACCTCCACTCGGCTCCAAAAGAGCGAGACGGCGCGCGCGCGCGCGCGCGAACGAGCGAGAGCCGAGGCCATCTTGGCAGCGTAGTCACCGTCCAAGTTCAACAATGGATGCGTCGTCGTCGCGACCGTCGTCGTCTTGGGCGGCCGTCGTTGTCGACGGGAGCTCGCACTTTGTCTAACAGTGTCAAGTGTAATGTCGCGGAGTTCCAGGTAAACCTAAATACAAGCTTCTGAACTCTGTGCGTTCTCCTCGCCTATCAAAACTCCTCGACGTGTTTACCAGTGCTTTTCGTCGGTTCACTTACCTGCTTTCGTGCAAGTGCATCGGAATGAGATCGGACTCGAATCGGACGTGAATTGATTTTTTAAAATGAGAATGAGGCAGCTCGAGTGTGGCCGAGAAATCTATTGGAAGCAAAGTATACGGTACGGATAGTCGGCTATCAACGGGTAAAATAACGTTGCATTCGCCGACGAATAATCCGTTACATAAAAAGACAAGCTCCAGACATCTGGAGTTTGAAGGAAGGAAAAGGCGAGTGCACGTCAGCGGCACACGCACGTGAGAGAGTGCAACGGATTCGAGAGCGGCGCCAGCACGTCGTCTGCTCCCCAGCGGGGCGGCCTTTGCAGCTCGCGAAAAAGAGAAAGAAATCGGAGCTTTGACACATTCGGATATCAAGGCAAACACGCGGGGCCCAGTTTCGCGTTACATACCTGCGGCGCAGCGCGCAAGTGCACTTTCACTCCCGCCGAAATCCAGCTTTTTTGCCTCGTCGCAATTACGTCGCGCGAGCGGTGAAAGCAATCATACGCGCCCAAGGAGGATGAAACCCGAGTGTGCGTGCGCGCAGCCGAGACACAGAACCTGATAGCGGATTCCTTAACGGCTGCATTCCCGAGGCTGCTGCTGCGTGGCGAGCGTACCCGAGAGCTTTGCTTTCAGAGTCGCGCGAGGAGTCGAGTGTCGGATGTGTGACAGTAAACATTGCGTTAGAGTTGTATTTTTTCGTAGATACCTTTCTGAATAGACTAGGTGCGATTTCATTTGTTAAACTAGACGGCTTGTTTCTCTGGGAAATGGAGGCTTCCTTCCTTTTATTGGAGATCCATTTGAAATAATGAGCTTTCGCTCTTTTGTTTGCCCTATATCCGCAAAGCAAGTTTCGCACTAATGAGTTGTTGAAAGTTTTATTAGTATATTCAGGTCTGGATTGATTTATGAGGCATTCTCAACTTTGCAACAATTGAAGATCGCTTTAAATCCTGTTGATTATATTACTTTAATTATTTCTAAAAATTTTAAGTGTTTCATTAAACCATTAAATATTTTATCTGTGCAGGTTTACTCGGTGAGATTAGATCTTTTCACTTTTTGCTCCACATTGCCTCGAATCCATTAGATGGACAAGTGGAGGAATAAAGTAAAGGTGGTAACTCTTACGGAAGACACTCTACTTCCACCAACCCGTAGAGCTGCTAACTATCCTCCTGCATCGGTTGACAAGCCCAAGTCCAAAAAGTGGTCCTTAGATGGTATCTTCAGAAAGGTTTCTTCTATTCTAGAAGCTCAAAGTTCCTCATCCTCCCTAGAGGATCTGCAAGAGAGGCATCACAGAAGAAAACCTAAAGGTTTGTAAGAAAAACTTTACTTTAAAATGGAGCTTGAAGACAGCTTTAAAAACATTGATTATTCATTTTGCAGGTAAATCCAAGGGTTATGGCCTGGAAAGTCCAGAGGGTTCCGAGTCAGTGAGTATGGACCAGCTGCTGGAGGCTCGGCTTAGCGTGCACTCGCACTCGCGTAGCAGCGACGGCTCGCAGGAGACTGGGAGGCGGCCGCGCTGCAGGGCGAGGGCGGAAGCGAAGCGTCGAGACCGACTGTGCGTGCAGGGAGACAGCAGCATGGATGAGAGCAGTCCAGTGGAGCAAGAAGTTGCGAGAACGGCTAAACCGGCAGTTGAGTGCAAAAGGCGGTCGCGTGCCTCCAGGACCGAGAGGTACTTAAAGCGGATGTGTAACGGCTCCAAGACTTCCGACGAGGGCCGCGCCGCCAACGAGTTCCGGCCCATTGAGCGCGTGCCCCGCACCGACCCGCTGCAGCATGGAGATGCCGGTGTCAATCCGCTTGTTCAACAGACCTTACAGTTCTTCTCCGAGTTCGACCGGAGCATGGCGCTGGCGGAGCAGCAAAAGGCACGCAAGCCCTGTCACCGACGCAAATCGACACAGGCTGAGGAGATCAACAGGCTGCAACAGCAGCAGCCCAGTCAAATACCACCGAAACCGCCCTCAAGAGATCATCGTTCTCGGATCCTTGTCAATGGCATGACTTTGGACAAATACCAGCAGATGCTCAAGGATATGCAGAAACAACCGGACGTAAACTTCATTAGAAATAAGTGCTTTCAGAAAGAGAACGGCTGCACAAGAAACGAATTAAACGACGCTTACGACCAATACGGGTTTGAACTTTCGCCCAATTCAACGATGCACAAATATCATCTACCTCTTAATTCTCCTACAAGCCCCTTAAGAAAGACGCTTAATACGGTAATTACATTCATTTGCTTTCTTACACATTTCAATTTTACAACCTCTTAGCAACGCGTTTCAAATAAGATTGCTTAAAGAACAGATTCTTAAAATCAATAAGTATGTAATAGCAAAACATTACCTTTTTTAGACTAAAAAATATTTTTTTAAAAACTTTATCAGTGGCTCTAAATATAGATATTATGATCAATAAAGTTACATGTATTTTAATATCGTTTGTTGGGAAAATTAATAAATTTATTGAAATGTTACAGAACATAATTGAAGAAAATGGCAGTTTTGAAAGGAATCAATCCCCGTTAGATGTAAAAAAGACAAAACTTGTAGACCAAACACCGCGCTTTTCGACAAATTTACAAAGAGATGATTACGAAAACTCAAATTACGTACCGTTTAAAAAATGCGAACTTGAAAAGTCAAACGAAAGGCGGAGTTCAAAAAATCTGGAAGAAGCATTGTGTGAATTGGAAGCTATATACAATAGTTTGCAACTGGGAGACGAGGAATTGTTGGAGAGAGCGGAAAAAAGAACAATGGAAGAGTTTCATTACAAAGGATTTACAGCCAGCCCGGATGGTTTTGACAATGAAAATTCATCCTCGAGAAGAAAAACGTGGGATGATACATCTTTGGTAAATCTGAATCTCTTTATTTACGTTAATTTATTTGTAGAAATGCAAACAAAGGAAAAAAGTTATTCACTGAATTGGCTATATTAATAGCACTTAAATAAAAATCATTGATTAAATTTGTTATTTTTTGCAAATAGATACAATATTTTTTATTGAGAAAAGTATAACGTAAAGATTGATCTTATTAGTCACTGTGTATAGTCGTATTTCGCTAAAAATATTATCAGAATACCGTTCCAGTCAGATTAAATCGAACAAGTATAACCATTATTCACTGTTTATTTACTATTATTAGATATACTGATGCATTAACAGATATTTTAATAAAAGTTAAACGTAAATATTATTTATTTAAACCTGCTAAATTTTTGTAGAGTAATTACAAGGAGGAGCCAGATAGACTGAAGGACGACATGGCCTATCGAAGAATGCACCCTAAAGAAAGGCCTTCGTCTGTAGATGGACAATTGTCCTTAAATAGTATTAGTTATTTAATGACATCGCCTATCCCGTCTCGACGTGAAATGCTTTATGTCGATCCCAAGAGAAAATCTCGTAGAAAAGAACCAGATGTCACGCTGGACGACGTCGTCTTTCGTAGTATGCAGTACGCTAATCATACGCTCAAGGTAATGCAAAACAATAACAAGATAAATGATATAAAAAATTATTTAATCATGATAATTATTTTAATACTTAAAAGCAGGTTGTAGAACCTCAACCGCCTTTCGGAATACCTCTCGGGCCGATAACGACAGCCACGGATTCGGATTATCTGCACACTTGTAGAACGAAGCCAGAGCGAGCACGCTCTCCGTACATACCGAACTGCGAGCCGGATCTCGTAACCGACGATCTAGCCTTCAGAAACCTGCGCAAGGACGCCCAATTCTCGAGTAGCAGCCGTCAACCCAGTCCGTCCATCCTTAGCGTGGGTACCACGTCTCCGCTTTCCTTCGGGTTCAAGAAAAAGCGAGCTGTAAGGTCGCTGTCGGCTAACCTTTACGGTCTTATAAACAAGCCTGACTCGGCGACCTCGCCGACTCAACTCGACAGTGAAGACCTTATTAGCGTCAATACAAATTCAACTTTCGATGATTTCTTCGACGACGTACCGGTCAAACGCCTCGGTCGTAGGACCAGCGATCCTGAACTGATGACCGCTAATTGGCAGAAGAACACGTGGGATAGCTTGGATATTAATAAGAATCGAGATAAAGAAACGGAGGGACAAGGACTGCGGCGGCGGCAGTTACCTCGAGAGAACTCGTCTGAACTAGATCTTAGTAACGCATCCTATGACGAGTCGTCAGACGAGAGAGTTTCATCGCGGCACAGGTCGATTCTTGCAGATGCAGAAATGTACGTTTTTCAATTTCTTATTTTTAAAATTTTAGGATTATTCACTTTAATTTCAATTTTTGCGTTATCCGAACTTTAAGGGCGTAATGACATTATAATTAATGCTTATAAATAATATTTTATAATTTAGTTGAAAAGGTCTCAAAATTAATTTCTAGTAAAATTAGAGAGAATGAGTTATTAACCTTTTAACGACGGGGAAATTTGAGATCAAATCGACCTCATATTAAACGCGATATGAATTTTTTGTGTGGAGTCCGCAACCTGATTGCCGGTCGATATATCGACCAGTCCCGCCGACAAAGTAAAGTCCAATGTAAAATATGTTACTGAATTTCTTACGTGGAGTTCCCAACCCGACTGATGGTCGCTATATCGACCATTCCCGGCGTTTAAAAGTTAAGCTTTTGAAAAATTAATATTTCTTCATAATTTTATTTTATTTATTTCAGGGAATACAAGGGGAGCAGTGACAAGGGCAGCAGTTACCTTTCGTCTAATAGTAGCACCCCACCGCCTTTGCCGATTCGAAACGTTGAACCTATTAGTGAACAGGAAATATCTGTTTATAAAAAACTCTGTCAAGATCTCGAAAATCTTGTTCAACTTACAAAAAGCGTTGATTCTGTACCTGCAAAGAATGAATCATCTGGTCCTTCCGTACAAACAGTTGTAATTTTAAGAGAGGAACCTCTTACTCCTAAAACTCAGAGAATTATAGCCAGCTGTTTAAATGAAAACGAAGATAATTCTAGTTTCAAGGATATTTTCGAAAGTGATGACCAATTTAAAGTAATAAAACAGGAGGAAGATGAGCAAGAATCGCCTTTGAAACGCGAAATCTCTACAATTTTAGATAATCTTAAGAGTCTCAGGGAAGATTCCAGTTGTAGCCTTAGTTCCTGTTCAGAAGAAGAAAAAGTGAAAAAAGACGTTGTGGAAGAAAAAAGTTTCAAAGAAATTACCAAAGAAATTTGTGATTTGGTTATTGGGAGTGACGAAGATATCAAAGGTGTCGAACCTACATTAGCGACAGATAAGGAAGAACAAAAAGAGGAGGAAAAGGAGGAGGAGGAGGAGGAAGAGGAAAAGAAGGATAAAGTAGATGACGGTAACGTATTCTTCAAAAATGCACAGCTGGCCAAGAAGAGCGGCGACTGGAAGGAGAGCACACCCAATAATGCCGTAGTTAATCGGCGTACGAGCCTTACTAGTGTCGACAACAGTCATTGGGAAGGTGAGATAAGGTCTTGCGAACGTGTTAGTATGGTGTGCAATGCCTCACATGATATGTCTCGACTAACCGCAAAATACATTTGTTACATTACTAATCACATAACAGCGCAATTTTGCCTCCTGCTTGTCTTCTTCCTCGTGCTGCTGTTAGCAATTGTTATTGTGCCATAGAGAAAATTAAGGGGCCGAGAAAAATTGATGAATCTCAACCAAGCATTTATTATTATTATGCTATCTGTACAATGTGCCCATTGAATTGAGCTTGTGTCACATCTGAAAAAGTTTTGACGAAAGAATCATGTTAATTGTTTTTAGATTTTTATTTTTTTATCATTAATTTTTCTGGTATTGTTATGTTACTTTTTAATCTTATTAACTCTTCTCCCGTTTTGATTGCTCAGGGAATGATTATGTATAGTATTTTAAAATATTTTAAAAGAAAGTAATTATTATGCGTGCAGGGTCTTGTACAAAATTGAAAATTTTAATAATCAAAATTATTTTATATGTGTAAGTTATTTGTATATATTTATATTATTGATATTTATAATTGAGATAAATTTATATGAAATTAAATTTTAAATACGGTACCATTCATAAATTTCTTTAGAAAGTAGGATTGGTTAAGAAAACGTCTTTATGGCTGAATGTTGTTAAAGGTATACAAAGTTTTCATTTTCATTACTCTTCAATCATTAATCACTTGCCTTTGAAAGTCCGCAATATCTACTTAATCTTATAAAATTGCTACCGAACGCTTACTTATTGTATAAAAATGAAGAATATTAGTTATAATATTTTAAAATTGATATTGACAACAGCATTATAAAATGACATAGCGATTATAACAACTTAGATAATTTAATATATATGAAAAATAGATTATGCACTTAATTAATACAATGCTTCTATGCGAATTTTATTAGATAGGCAAAGTTCAATTTTATCGTTGGTTGTAAATAACTACGTTTATGTAAGAATTTGCCGTTACTCGCTTACGCATGTCAAATAAAAATATCACTTAGAGCTTTATTCAAATCTTTAACGCAAGTAAGAACTTGCGAAACACTTGTTTAAAAAAAATTTTAATGAAAATTATTTGAAACGATGCCTTAAAAATTTGTACATTTATTAATAATGTAGATTGTTATTTGACAATTTTATAAATGATTTTAAAACTGTGAATGTTGTACCGTACATTGCTTTCTATACATAATCTGATTCCTAGAGGCAAGGAGAGCTAATCCCGATTTGAATGATATTACTAATGTCGTAGGTGCGGGCACTACTCTTACATGACCGAGAAGCATTCCGAACGAGTGTAATTATAAAGAATATACTTCGATGGCTGAGTCGGGTATTTTTTTACGTTTTTCCTCATTTCCTATGTCTTTTTGTAAAAGATCCTGCAGTTTTCAGTGGACTGTTATTAAGAAAACCAATTAATTGTTATTATTTTAATAAAGTTTATGATTAGTCAACACAAAAAAACTTGAGTGATGATTTTCTTCTTTAACCTTGTATTTAAAGTTTTTGCGCAGCGTGTCTTTTGCTATTTTTGGTTTGGTACAGTTATATTGTATACTATTGGATTTTTGTGCACTCTTGACATCTATTCTGCTGGCCTGCTTTATTTACCCTTTTGAATTGAATTTATTAAAAAAGCAAGGTAAATGAAAAAAAAAAACAAAATTTATAACAACCAGCTGAAATAATATACTTATACTCGGCAAATTGCGTTTGGCATCCCAGTGCTTTTTAGAATTCCACGCTTAAGTAAGTATTAATTCTGAAATTAATTAATACGAGTTTAGGAGTATTTTAGCGTTGAGCAGTGCATGTTTTTAAATTTAGTTTTAGTTATTATTTGATTATTTAAAGGACCTCGTACTCTTTTGTAATATCGTACGATAAATTTATTTAGAGTTATGATTTTTTTTTTTAAAAAGTTACTTTTAAAATTTTGTTCATTTTTTATTAAAACATTTGTTCATTGCGGACAGGTATGAACAAGTGCAACCACAAGTACAACAGTATGCCGGCAAAAACTTCATCCCTCCTCCCATTTCGACATTACGGCTCGAAACGCAAGTCAAGTAATCGCAAATCGATGTGCTCCATTTCATAATCATGTATACTTTGTGATCTCGTGTACTCTCGAACTTTTGTCCTTTTAATGTAACAGAAAAAAAAAACGATTTTACACAAGTTATATAAAAAATAGAATTTTAAGCTTGTAATTAATGCTGTAAACAAGTGCACGGAAAATAGAAAATTAATGCGTTTGAGATTAATTATAATTGTTAAGTAATTTTACGAGCTGTTGAGATGCGTTAATTTATATAAGCAAAATTATGGATAAATATTTTTAAGGAAAGGAAAAAAAAACAATTGAAATTAAATCGAATTCAGACTTGTTTATATTTTTTTATTATTCCATCATCTTTTTTCACAAGCATTTATGGAACTTCTTTTGGAACACGTCTTCCTTTGGAAAAATATTTAACACCATCAAAATACCATTCAGTGAAATTTCAGAAAAAACAGCAATCTCTGTCCTTTTCTATTATAATCTTTTATACATCACTTTTTATAATAATATATATTTATATTTATATATTTCTCTGTCATTGAAACTTGAATAATTGATTTTCTCTGCTCCTTTTCTTCTTCGAATAACATCGACTTAGTATTTTTGTTGTTAAATAAATTCCTTAAATCCTGCAAAGGGCAGTCTAAGAACACCAGAAGAAAAAAAGGAGATGCTAAAGTGACGAATCGCGAGGAAACCTTGTATATATATATGCTAAATTAAATAACGTATATAAACTTTGTGCGGTAAATGCATGTTTTGTGCATACGACTTTCAGAAAATAACAAAACAACTTAACACTAGCAGCGTTTCGTCATTTTAGCTTTCTCATTTAAGTGTTTAAAATTACTCGGTAACTTATCGTTTTTGTTTGTATGTTTATGCAATATTCTTACTAGGAAATGACTTTCTACAATTTGTAAATGATGAAAATTATTGCAATCGTTTGATTAATTTTCTCGACTAAATGTTACATTTGTAATTCAAGGCGAACAAGAATAAATTGTAACTTCTTTTTTTAGATAACGCAACAAGGGTAACATAATTTTAGCCTGATAAAAATAGATTACAAACAGCAAAAATAGATTGTAATTATTATGATTATGTATCTAGGTCGACTAGTTGCTAAAAATTACGTAATTTTGTTTGCTTATACGTTTAGAAAAGAAAATATCTTTTGGCACATTATGATTGACAGTAGCAATTTGGTAATATATCGCATAAACAAACGAACGACTCAAGAGAAATCAATAGCTTATCATAATAAGTATTCTTATAACAAAACGGTCACACAGCAAAGAGATTCCTTTTAAATGATCGAGTGATTAACGCATTTACTCGGGATGATTCGGGTTCCCTCTAAGACATTTGGCGAATCCAAAACAAACAATGATTCTTAGCCTTCCTACGATTACTAGATACTTGATTTTGTACGTAAACTATACAAGACTAATAGGATAGTTACACAGTATTGCCTATTATCCGTATTAAAGTTCACAGAAAAGTCTGAACGAAGCCTCGAAGTGACTTGGGGAAACTATAAAAAACGTTACTCGAGAACCCAATTCCAATTTTAGTGGCCATAATCATAAGTTTTCACAAGCGACACATGGCTTTCCAATAAACAAACCTCTCCCCCGTCTCGAACGGCGTGCAAATAACCCCTTTTTCAGATTTTACAAAACTAACCTTAAGCATATAAAACGTAGCTAATCAATAAATAGTAAAAACTTTCACTGAAAACTCCGCTCCTCCGTCCTCTCTGTCCCGCCGCCTCTCTCCCCGTTCCCCGGCACGCTTCTTTATTAGGATCCATCAAGCCCCGCGGACGAAGAACATTCGGTAGGTATATATATGTATATAATATAGTACCGCTTGCGAAAGCCACTCGCGAAACGATATCATAACGAACGAGTCCGTGAAGTGAAGAAGTTAAGGTACGTAAGCGTATACATCAGCTGCGACTGCTGCGAGAGTGAGAGATCGAGTTTTCACTTGCTGGACGAGCTGGAGATGGAGGCGCCGAGGCTCGGCGTCGGGCTGCTGCTGCAGGATCGACTGAGGGCCCGATGCTGGTGGGACTCGGCGCTGAGGAAGTTGTTGCTGGTGCAGGTGGGAGGGGCCGTCTCGGGCGGCTCGACGGGGCTCGGGCAGCGGCGCTGGCTGCAGTTGTTGGTGGTGGTGCGGGCCATCGTCTGGAGCGGGATGCGGTAGATGCGCCGGGGCCGCGTGGCCGCTTCTCCCGACGGGGGACTCTGGCTGCGGTCTTCCCGCTCGAGCTTCACGGAGAAGAACTCGGGCGCGGTCGAGGCGAAGAAGACGTCCTGCTTGGAGGTGACGAGGCTCAGGTTCGGCATGGCGATCGTGTGGACGAGGTTGCCGTTGATTATCAGCCGGATCTCCATGGTGTCGGCGGTGAAGGCGATCACGTAGGGGAAGGCGCAGGCCACGGCGATCGGCACCGAGTTCCAGTTGAAGTCGAACTCGGTGGGCGCCGCGCTCTCGTCCGACAGTTTTTGGAAGTGGCAGGTATCTTTGAAGGAGAAGAAGGGGGTGAAAAAAAAAGAAGTGAGAGCTTTGTCATTACTATACGTACTATTGTAGCAGAGCAGCAGCTCGGGCTCGTCCTCGGCGCAGAGATCGAGGGCGGCGACGACGTGCGGCTTGGCGCTGGCCTCGAGGTGGAGGCTCTTGGAGCTGCCGTCGGCGAAGAGGAGCTCGTAGTGGTGGCGGTGGCCGCAGCATACGATCCACTCGCGGCCGGGCTCCTGGCTCTCCATCATCGTCATGAGGGCCGGTGGCTCGCTCGCCTGCAGCTCCCGCACCAGGAGGAAGCCGTCGACCGTGTCCGAGTCCGCGCCCGCGCAGAACTTGGTCCAGGCGGCGTTGTGCCTCCACTGGAGGACGCTGATGCGCCTGCCCACCGCTACGCACTGACGCATTTTTTCCGCGTAAGAGTTGGAAGGGGGCGTCGAATCTTTAAACACTTACCATCCTGAGGTGCGAGCCTCCGGGCTTGGTGGTGCTGTAGAGGTGGCATCCCTTGGTGCGCTCGAGCTTCCTCTGCTTGCAGTGGGCTCTGCACTTGGCGCTGGGCCTGCGCCTGAGGGCGACCGGTCCCTCCGGCTCCTCCTCCTCGTCCTCGTCGTCGTCGAGGCCGTCCTGGCCGTCGAGGCTCGGCGACGAGTTGCTGCCGCTGTCGTCGCTGTCGAGCTCGCTGAGCCGGAAGACGTAGACGTTGCAGTCCTTGCCCTTGTCGCCCGCCCGGAACAGGAGGATGGCGTGCTGCTCGATCACGTCGACCTGCTTCATCTGGACGCTCTTGTCGAAGAGGAGACGGTGGGAGAGGTTGTCCTCGACGAGGTAGGCGCCGGCCTCGGTGGCGAGGATGAGCCTACCGTCGGACCAGACGTCGCCGCAGACGACCTCGTGCGGGAAGTCGGGGTAGATGCAGCGCGGCTCCCAGGGTCGGGGCTTGAGGGGCCCGACGGTGGCGAGGGAGGTGGGCGCCAGTCCGTGGACGATCGCCTCGAGCTTCAGGGCCTGGCCGACGCGGACCATCTCGACGACGCGGGTCTCCTCGCGCCGACGGCCCGGGGTCTCGACCACGTCGGAGAGCGCGCGCCGGTTCAGCATGCTCTAAGGGGTCGTCGGATATTTGATTGTCAGATATTGTTGGAAAGGCTTCTCAAGGAAACGATAAGAAGGAAGAGGGGCTCACGTTGCTCTTGCCGTCCTGCGTGTGTTCCTGGTACATGTCCCTGAGCAGGGTGTCGAGGGTGCGCTCGCGTTTCCGCGAGAAGGTCGGCGTGTCGAAGGTGGCCTTCTCACCGTTGATCAGCTTGACCAGGAGGAACTCGCGAAAGTTGTTGGCGTCCTCGAAGACCGGCGGGCAGGGCAGGCTGGGCCCGAAGAGCGGCACGTTCTCGTCGCAGTAGATGGCGATGCGCCAGCCGTCCCCGTCGGCGGTCACCACCGCGAACACGTCTGGAAGAAGGCAGTGCGGCCGTCGGTACTAATTCATTCTCGAATCGCCGACGGCGTCGGACACTTACGGGTGAACTGGCTCTTGATGCAGTTGGGGTTGAAGGTCTCGAGGAGGATCGGGTCGTCCGTGTAGATGATGTTGACGATGTCGTTGCCGATGTGCCGCTTGCGCTCCAGCTGCTGGGGATTGTCCTTCGAGTGGGGCAGCATCGTCGAGACGTGGTACATCACCTCGTGGCCCGCGTACACCGTGTAGATGCTCTCCTTGCCCGTCATGTCGCCTGGAGACAAATTTTTTAATTTTTTTTGTTTTTTTAAAGTATTGAGAAAAGTAATTATTTTTAAAATTAATTGCGCGTCCGAAAGCGGTGTAATTAGGTTGGAAAATTCTGGAATACGAAAGAAGTAGGTGAAAAAAAAAGAAGTTTCTCAAAAGACGCGAGAGGCTGTAAAGACATTACGTTTCTTTGGGAGAAACAACTCGAGCACTTTTTAAACATCCTCTTTACGCGAATCAGAGCCGTCGGCGAGAGCGGCAAAGTTTTTCCGACGTTATATTAATAATGAATGGCGAGGAGAGGATGCAGCAGATGCATAAAGGCGCGCGTTTCAAAAGCTCAATTTTCCGGCTCTTTTGTGTATTATGCAATACCTCGCTTTATGGCTGAATTTGCATGCATATACTCCTTCGAGCGCGTGACGGCCGAAAAGCAGCAACAACCTCCTTTTCAGCGCGTTTCCGACAGCGAGGATCGTAATATTCATGCGGAAAAGAAGAAAGAAAAAAAAAAAAGAATCACGATTCACGAGGACCCTCCAGGCCTTGATATAATGAGGCCGAATTAGAATGAATCCTTTTTCCCAGAAACACTTACCCTTTATGTCCAGGCCGCCTCGGTACTTATCCCAGCCTCTCAGCCGGATCTTTTGTCCCAGCACTTCTAGGAACTTTTCGAACTCGGGGCTTCCCGTCTCTGTATTGTCGATTGTCAACAGAGGCGAAATTGAATATTAAAGTCAGTGCGGATTAATAACGATTCAGCTGTGTATCACCGAAAGTTATTTGAGTATTATTACCGTTTGATAGCATTTCGTCGTCCGTCGTCTGGCCTTGCTTCGCGTAAATCACTCCGAATTTGAAATTGACAGATCCTTCCTGCTCCTCTAATAATAACAAATCCTAAAAATAGACGTTGTCGTAATTATAGGTGCAAAAAAAAAAGAAGAAAACAGGGTGGAGGGGACGCACCTTTTGAATTTCCGGCGAAATAACTTCCCTGGGGGCTTTATCAAGCTTCTCAATGCCAAAGTAATTACTGCGAACAGATAAAAAACCATTACGCAATCCGCTTCGCTCGATAAATTATTGCGAAAAACTGGTTTACTTAAAACTGAACGAAACTCAAACTTTCCCATCGCACAAAGCGCCCGCTAATACACGTTCGGCCTCGGCACTCCGCTATATACCAGCGTTATTCCAATATCCCCCATTGTGCTGCGAAACAGCGAGACTACTAACCTGAGTATCTGTCTGACGGTCATCGACCTGTTGGTGGAGTACGGCAGGGATATCTTCTGCGCGCCCTGCAGACAAAGATACGAGAGCACTGCCTAGGTAATATCGATTTCGCGGGGTCGGGGGGGTTATATATATAGCATTGTTCCGGTGAAAAAGGGAAGAGAGAGCGTCGCCGCCGCCGCCGCCGCGCGCTCGGCAACGAATTCTACATTATATGTGAAAGAGAAGAGAGAGAGGGAGAGACTCACCGTTCGCCGCCAGAGTATCACCCGGTAATGAGGCACGCATTGATCACCGCCCTCGCTGATAACCACCGACAGGAACAAAGGGTTTCTCTCGTGGTCCGATGCGACGTAGTTCTGATGCACTGGCCGAAAGAATGACAACTGTATAGTCAGGCTTGCTCGATTTTGCAATTTCAGTGAATTAGATAATACACTGCCAAGACCGTAGATTCTGATCAGCCGTCTCGCGATCCTTTCTCAGGGCGTTTTATCGAGGGACTTTTTTTGTTATTGCAAAAATATATATATCGGTGGGCATAGAGGAACCGGTAAATAGCACAGCGGAGATAGAGCAGGGGCTTTTATCGCGGGCGAATTATCATAGTCAGGTTGGTATTTAATTTATGGCGATTGTTCCCGTTTTGTGCAAGTGTAATCTATCGTGGCCAGATGGGTTTATGAGGCATGACGGAAAGCGTTGGGGGCTTCACATGCGCTTAATAAAATTATTTAAATATAGCTTTCATTTATCCACCCGTAACCTAATGTAAATTAATGTATTGTGAAAAGTTTAAAAATAAAAAAATGTTTTAATATTTTCATTGTATCTTATTTCTGTGCGCGTGCCTACACCTTTTTCCTTTTATTAGAAAATTAACGGTAATTGCTCCGAGAAAAATTGCAAGATGATACTGCATCCGGTGATGAAATTAAAAAAAAAGCAGCTTTTTCAAATACAACATTTTGAAAGATTCACGGCAAATTAGGATTCAAAGATATTATTTAAGTGTAACGAAAAGCAAATTTTTTTTATAAATTTTATAAAAAAATATTTATTAAAAAATGTATAGTATTCCACAAAACTTGTGCATTTACCGAGGCTCGATCAAAATCCAAGGCTCAGCTGTCAGCGCAAGACAAAAACAAATACAACCCGCTCCCGCGGAGAGGCGCATATACTCACACTTTCCAAGGAAATACTTGAAGTACCACCGCGTCTGGTACTCCGGATTCTCCAATACCGGCGTGCTCGGTGATCCGAACATCTTGGCCGCATAGCACACAAGAGATCTCATTTAGCATATTATACAGCTCCTCGAGCGACGCACAATCGACTCGGCCAGCTCGCTCGGCAAAACTCATATCGAACTATTTCGGCCGATCCGCGAGCTGCGAGTCGAGCCTCCGCCTTCTCGTTTAAAGCCGAGAGCCAAGCGGATCAGAGAGAAAAGCAGCGCGAGGGAGGTAAACGTTACTTCATAAAGCACGTGGGCAGCTCCACTCCGGACGTCGGAGCGGAGAAAGAAAGTTTAATCCGCTGATGAAAGCGGCCGATATATCTAATATTATACATATATATTACTGATAAAAAAGAATCCGCTCGTAATCCGCTCGGCTTCGGTGTGTGTGTGTATTATATATAGATACGTGATACCGACCTCCTCCTTCTCTCCCGGCGAATCTCCATTCTCCACGCGGAATCGACGGCCGTCCAGTCCGTCCTGCTCGATCTGCGGCAGCTGTGGAGCATCAATTTTCAACTTTGTCAAGGTTATCGATAAATTATAATGAGAGAAATGAATAATGGGACTTTTTCTCTGTGCGCTTTTCCGCGATTACATAGTATATACATGTGCGTGCAAATAAGCGAGTGCGAGAGCAGGTCGAAGCATATTCACCATCTCGACGCTGCCGTAGCATCTCCTCGACAGGACGCCGCGGCGGCCGACGGTGTCCGTCGACGACCTGCAACAGAAAGCGCGACATTCAGCTCTCTCAGCTCCCTCGCCGTGCAGCTTCGCCCCGATTATCGATCCGAGCCCTCTCGGCGCGAATGCAGACTTTTACATTCCGCGGACGAGCATGTAGCGTGTGGTGTGTAATACGTTCCTTTCTCGCGCGTCCAGTCGCCGGAAGATATTAATTGCGCGCGGGGCTCCGCGCTTTTCCGCGCGCCTTTGTTCCGGCGCCGCCGCGACTGACAGCGGCCGATCCAAGTTGCCGGCCGGATTTAATTGACGCGTCGCGCGGAATTTCGCGCTAAAAGCGGATCGTTAGCGGGGGGCGCGAGAAAAAAGAGAGCTCTAACGAGGGAGGTCTGTCTCTTGTCCGCTCTGATTTCGTCCGTTCCCTCCTCCCTCTTGTCGACCTCAAAACCATCGTTCGCTGCATATAATCGCAAATCACGGCGTGCGCCGCCCGCGCGACGCAAACAATAACTCAGGGCTTGCATAATTCCGAGAGACAAGCCATTGAAAAGGAGGAGAGCTCTCGCGATCGCGATAAATCCTCGAATTCCGCGTCGACCTCGATATTTTTCTCCTTCCCTCTCCCCCGCGCCGCCGATAAATCTCGCGGATCCGCGAGAGCTGCGTTCGACGCACACGCGATTTTCCCGCGCCGAAAAGCTCTCTCTGTCTTCGTCGGAATGCGGAACGCGGGGGGCGGGGGGGCCTTATGTG
>UCOM01000439.1:0-81125 GCA_900474385.1 Ormyrus pomaceus
ACGTCACATACTTAGTATTTCGTAGCACATTTCATATTATGAATCAGAAAATTAAAAAAATAAAGCATTATTTATTTTTATGAAATTTCATTAAAAATTCATTTTTTTATATTTTATTATTTAATTGAAATTTCATTGAAATTTTTTTATTTTGACTCTAATGAATGTTCTACCACATTCTTTGATACTTCTAGAACGCATTTCTAAAATAAAAAAAAATTGAGTTTTTCGATGATTTTTGACTGTACCCTACCCTTAACGGTTAATTCATTAAGCTTCAATATAGTAAAAAAATTTATTAATACATTTATCAAATAAATAAATTTATTAAATAACAAAAATAAAAATGAATTAATCAAATCTACTTATGCATATCAAGGAGAAAAGAAAGTGGAGATAGGATATGTATTAAAAAATCAATAGCCCCAGAATTTTTTCGTCAGGTATCGACAGTTTATTTATTTAATATATCTGGACACAATATTCGTCACTCGTCACTTCATATACTCTCTCGTACGTGCAATATTTCTCTCTCGCTCGTCTCACATTTTTTTAAAACTTTCCCTCGCCATCGCCTTTTCCATTTATTAATATTAGCGCAAAGAAAATTTTTTCCAAAAACCAAACGACGATGTATAATTCATCGGAGGCCTCGACGAGGAAACTCTTCTCTATTACTATATCTTGTGTTGCTTCTATTACTTTTTTTTTTAATTTCACCTTTCCTGTTATTTATTAAATACATTTTGCATGACATTATACATTATATTTATTATATACATTTAATAGTTTCTTTATTTCTCCGGTTTATCGTATAGGACTCTCCTGCACAGCTTCGTATATTTTTTGTCGCAGATTTTTCCTTTTTTCTTTATTTTTTTTTCTCATTCTCTTAGGTATAATAGAACGTGACGCGAAAAAAGTGCGTCGATCGAACGATACGTTTATTATACACTTACATAAATAACAGCGGCAACAATATATCTGTTTTTTTTTCTTTTGCTGATACAATTTCGTCACACTTTATTGGAAGGAACGCAAAATTACGAGTACTTACGAAACTTTTTTTTTCGTTATCGACCGAGAAACCTTTTTTGCAGGCATTACTCATGAACAGATACTACGTGTATTTTAAATCAATAAAAAAATTTAGTTAAAGATTTTTCAGTCGATAATCGTACATCAGATTAATTCGCACACTTTTATCGACCGAACTGTCTTGCTTAATAAAGAAAATTATACAAAATATGTGTACTTTGTGCGTTATCGAAAAATGTTAAAAGTGCAAGTCTTAATTATCAATAAAAGCGCGATTGTTCAATTGCAAAAGTCCTCGCAAAGCTATATAGTATATTCGATGATAAGAAAATTGATATCATACGTGCAATAAGGAAGCTTTAAGTTTCGTTTACAAAACTTTATCTCAATTATCCGTAATCTACGACAAAGCAAGATCTCAACTCTTGCTCAATTCTACAAAATGCAATACGCGTACACAGTTCCAATACTCCGTACAAAAGTGACATTTTAAAAAATCGGCTCGGTCGATAAAATCGGCGATTCCGTCAAGCTTGCGAACCGAATTGGTCGGTAAGACGCGCATTCTTTTGCGCAAATGCATATACTTAAGAAAGCCATTATCGGGGCAAAAAAAAACGAGGAAGTAACTTATAGGTAAGTACACTGTTCGTCATGGACAATGTCGAATTACGTTATACACTCGGCTATGTCGTCCCGGAGAAACTTGCAGTAAACGGAATCCGGGGCTCAGCCTGTAATTTGCACCGGTAATACGGCCTGTTTTCTCAAGGAAGAACGAAACTGGGGGATTTTTTTCTTTACGAGCGGTTTTGCAGTTTGCCGCTTTATCGAGAAATGAGCAAAATGTTATTGTTCTGCCGCTTCGTCTTCTTCGGAGCGCGAAGAATGAAAATCCATCTTCTTTTTGCAAAAGCGCATACAAGTTTCAAGTAATTATTATCCAGCCAAAGCGATGACTACAAGTCGGTGAAACTCGTTTTTTTTCCAAATGTCTAATTATCTCAAAGGTTGTTGTAAAATCAGTATCAATATTTATGCCTGGCAATAATTTATGAACTTGCGAAAAGAATAAAATGCAAGTTTCTCCGGACAGACTGCAAAAATTGACAGCGATTATAGTCATGTATCTCGCTCCTTTTAATACATTATTCACGTTTACATACTCATTTGTCATAGAAGTAAAAAGAGAGACGTTAAAGCTAAAAGTTTCATATTCTCTTACTTATCGGCGGCGCCGCGTCTAGAACGAGCGACTCCCAATTGGCCGCCGATCGAAGTGTGGGTGAGCATATGAAAATAAATATTCCTCTATTAACTATTTTTTATTTTTATTCATTACTCCTCGTTTCTTACCTCTCTTGTGTTATGTATACTCCATTATTATAACGTAACGTCGATCATTCAACATGAAATTTATAATAACATCGTGGAACTGTGTTGCCTATCGTGCGATTGTTATGTGTATGTGTTTTTTAATGTTTGTGTGGGATGAAGACGACAGCCCGAGACGTTCAAAGATTCGATTATCTTTGAATTTCCGGCGGCGTCTGACTCGAAGTGTTTTTTTTTCTCCCGTCTCATTTTCGCGGAGAAGGATTCAAGCTTAAGGTAAATGATTAGTTGAGAAACTTAACTGAGTTTTTAAAAAAGTTAGAAAACTAATAACTAATCGTTAATATTATATATGTTTGAGTGAGAAAACTTAAATGGAGACTTAACAAATTTACTAGGGCGGACAATTTTATGATGTAGTAGCGTTTATAGAAATAGTTTTATTTAATTCGCAGCTTTTTACTTTTTTTTTTTACTTTTTTTAATTGAATAATTGTAATAGAAATCTTGATATAATATTATCTGGCAGGATTAGAAGAGCAGAAAAGTATTCAGCTTGTCAGTTTTCAACCAAATATTTTACATGTTCTGCATGTAAATAACACTAAATTCTTGAGATAATATAACATAATTCACCGTGGAAATAAAATATGACAATGAGTAATATAAGTAGTGCAACATCTACCTTTATCGTAGACTAAACCTCTACCGTACTACTTTTAATAAAAAATGATTTTATATTCATATATAAAAACTGAATATTGAATAATATTCACGTAAATTAACCTTAACGCGCTTAAAATACCCTCGAGAAATGTCTAATAGTTCTAATTTGCTTTGTTTTAAAAGAAGAACGAACGTTAAAACTTTTTTGCTGCCAAGTAGGCGCACGCTAATTATAATTATTCATAAAGAAGGATGTTGAATAAAGATGCACGAACAAGGAAAAATAATCTCCGTTTGCGACATTTCAACTCACAAATATTTTAAATAAAAATGCTCGAAGAATGTTCCGACATCCCTTCCGAGAGAAATGAAATATTTCTTCTGATTTTTCAACAGTATACAATCAGTTTTATAACACAAAGCATCTTAAATAAATAAAATTTGTTCATATACATTATTAAATTCCGGTGTCGATTGCACTAGTGAATGATCAAGCTCACGTTAAAACTAAGAAATTTTTGGTCACAATTGGCGTAAAACAAAATGCAACATTACAGTCGAATGTTCCGTTCGAGTAAGAAAATATATATATTATCTTCGTGTTCGCTTATATCGTTACTTCTCTTATGCTGCTTAAGAAAATTTTATATACATTATCAAAAAGCCTTCTAATATTGTATAAAATTTTCTCAAAGTGCGGGTGCAAATGTATCCTTTACTCGATTCTGTGCAAGACAATAAACAACTTTACAATTAAAAATTCTTATGTACGCACCGATGCCCTGTTTTACCGACTGTTCAGTACGATATACAAACCAATTACACAAAGGTTTCACAGTCTTCTCCAATTTCAAACCGTCGTTCAGGATTACAGACACCTAACTATAATACCCGGTCGGTAAAACCCAGTAAAAAATCCGCGTAATCGATCCACCAGTGCAATCGCTTCGCCCGTGTCGGCCGATTCTCCCCGGCCGAATCGTCGTCCTTAGAAGATCCAGCCTCAGCGTCGAAAAGCGAGTTACCCGTGCATAATGCAGCCATTTTACTGGAACTCGTCGTCGCTGCTGAGCAGCATCGTCTTCTCGTTGTAGTTCTGGGAGATGGTGGCGACCCGCTGGTGGGAGACGTTGCGCCGCTGCGGCGGTGGCACCGGCATGTTCTGCGGGTCGTCCGGATCGAAGCTGGACACCCGCATGCCCCGCTGACTCTTGGCGCCGCCCCCTACAGACGAGATATCACACAACTCTCCTGGATTCTGGGGTGGTTCGAAAACGCGTGTGCTCTGTTTCGGCGTGATTTTTTATAGGGGGGGGAGATCGCGGTGAACTTCGCTCGCCGCGTCCTCAAGAGGTTTGCGCAGTGTGCAAAAAGGGTGCAACCGGTGAAGTTAATTTTTTACTCGAAGATTTCGAATTTATAATTGTACACTGTGTGCTAAAAGTAGAATTTTGGAGTTTATCTGCGAGTTTTCTCGTGAGTTTTAAAAAAGATACGATCCGCCAAGTTTAGTTTTCTATAAGTTACTATCAAAAAAATCTAGCACGAATACACTGCCTTATCTCAATTTCAAAGTCTTCGCTCCAAAAATCCTTTAAAATTTCATCTCATCAAAATCCTCAGCCCGATACATATAGAAATTCCCACCGATCTAAATAAAAAAAAAATAAAAAAAAAACAATGAATCTTTCAAAGTTCATCTCTCGAAAACAACCCGCTGTCCACAAGCATAAAAGCAAAACCTCGTTACAGCGTATACGCACTGGTCTTGAGGGCGCGACGTAAACACGAAGGTGGGCAGTGACGGAGAGGCGGCTGGTCACGTATTAATCGGCGGCCTCGCGTGATATGCCTATGTGCGCGCGCTCGATTCATCGATCGGCCAACGCGACACTTCTCCACCGCGCGCGGCCACCTCCTCCTCCTCCTCCTCGCGGCTGATATTTATCCGCGTGTGTGCTTTATCTTCTCGAGCCGCCGCTCGTCTCTTTTTTTTTTTATCGGTGCGGCGGCCAATTTAGTTTGATGCGTAGGAACGGAAGTCGAGGGGGAGGCTGGAGGAAAGGAAGCTGAGCGCCGATAGCACTGTTGTTAGCTTGGTTCGGAGGTTTGGAAATTCGATTTGGCATTGGACATTAACAGTTTGTTTTCATTTACGTATTACTCATTACGCTTTGTAGTCAGGTGCAGCATTGGCCGAATCGAGGGTCGAACGGTCGTATTAAAATTCAAAGAGAGAAGTAGTGCTTCGAAAATCTGCCCATTATTCATTGATATACCAAATTAAAGTTGTAGGTCAAAGCCAAAATTAATTCAATCTTCTACCCCTTATTCGCAATTCTCAAACACCGTGCATTATATTAGTGATGATCTATATATAGATAGTGCCAACCTCAAACTTCATTTACACAGATCAACCCATTCGTTTCACTACTCCATTTCAAAACAATTCACCTTCTAAAATCTGCCTACGCTCCAGTAATATCGGGCGTCCTCCTCGATTAATCAACGAGGCCTGGTTTCGCTCGCGGAAAGATCAATTTTTCAGCCCGTAAAACTTAAAAAAAAAAAAATCAGATTCGAAATTTCAGAGAACGAAGCAAATGGGTTAATGCAGTACGTGTAAAACCTCGCGTGTATTCCCGCGTCAGCACCGTTGTAATTATTAAATATACGCGACTTTACAAAGCACTGCTTCGACGCCCTTATTCCTAAATAAGTACGACTAAAATAACTGTGGCATAACAGAGGCAAAATTACAAAAGTATAATATATAGCGTAATTGTATAATAAAAATGTAAAAAAAAAAAATCGTATGTATAAGAGAGAAATGATGATGATCCGCGATCGCGTTGCATTCCGCATTGATAATTTGGGGTCTCTGATGCTTCATGCAATGCGCGGAGAAAAATGTTCTCTTGTTAAAAACTGACGAAACAATTTCATTCTGCGTCTTTGCGTTTTAATTATTGAGTTATGTAAAGTCTGCTGGTGACTAAGATCCAGATAAATGAGAAAATTTCTAAACTGACATTGAAACCCAGCAATAATACTTTTCTCCGCGGGTAGGGGAATGTTATATAGGGAAAACTTATATTTTCAAGCTGGAAATAAATCGTGCAGGAGACATTGACATAAAAAACTGTTTGTTTAATCTTCGCAGCAATCATTAGAGTTTTTAATAATAAAACGCACTGCATGCCAAGTTATTACGAGTAACACAATTCATTAATAGTAGCAAGAAAACAAAAAGAAATCAGGATGAATTCTCTTATGAGAGTTTTGTGTGGATACTTTTAAGAAAATTCGAATTTTTCGTTGGTTTTGCAGTTTTTTTTTTTATTACTTTTTTTGACACTGAATTTATTGAAAAGCGTCATACATTGTACACACAATAATCTGTGCTATTTTCATTCTTTTCACTTATCATATAACTTCTTAATTTGTCATTAGTTATTTAAGAAAGTAAATAATGTTATGTGCTTAACAAACTATAAATTTTATACATTAATAAGGCTCATTGTAAGATTAAATTTACAGTAAAAATTACCCAAGAATCGATTCGGGAACTTCTTAGCTTTGGGGTAATTTTTGCACAAACTGTTTGAAAGAGCAATACTGCCTTTAACTATGTTACAACTAAAACTAGAATTTTATCTGTTATTATCGAATAACTTAAAAGCTTCCTTATACGTATACAAAAAATTTCAAAATAACTTTGACAAACAGAAACTTAAATATACTCTCAAAGTTGCACTTAGGATAAAGAAAAATTAGAAGATCGATTTTTAAGTTATCCGCAATAACAAACGAAACAACTCTATAATTACCTATTAGACATATATAAACGTACAATAAAAAACATGCCTCAAAATAAAAAGGAAACATGAAAAATTTTCATTCATGAGCAGCTATTATCCCTGAAATTCCGTGTACTAATCGATGCTCTACATCAGCATCGTTTAAGTAAATCGTGCCCGAATGTTAAACGTTAAAAAAAAAAGGAAACAAAAACAATAAGATGAATTATTGTATACCCTGCTTTCGAGAGAGAGAGCGAATTTCCTTAGGAAAAATCTCAATTTTCTTTTGTATCGCAGTGCGAACAATTGTTTATGTACGTATATATACTGGTATATATATAATCTTCGAAATTCGCTAACGTATGAGAACGTCTCGCAGTAGTCGCGCACAAGAGTCTCTCGTTTTAAAAAAAAGTTTCTTTTTGTTTCCGTTTAATCGCTTGTGTATCTCTCCGAGTTAGTTTGTGTGTCGTTTTTTTTTTTTGCTCCTCGAGAACGTCCAAAGAAGTCCGACGTGCGTTGAAAGAAAAACGTATTCGCAAAAGGCCCTCGAGCGAGAGCTCACAGCTTTTCGTACGGCAAGTTGGTATTGACGTCTGAAAAAATAGCAAAAAAATGCACCTTCACTGCTACCGCCCTTTTATCTTTTCTCATTATTATCTCTAACGGCTCTTTACTTTGGTATCTTTTTTTTTTCTTGACAATTAATTTATTTTTTGCGTGTGATTGTTTATTTTTGACGTAAGTGATTTCCAATTGATCAATTTTGTATAGAAGTTAGAAAGCGATGAAAATCTTAATTGATTAAAAAGTTTCATAATCTGTAATTATAAGTTAGTTAGGTCTTTACGATCGTAGTTTTGCATTCTTGCCAACTTTTTTTTTAGTCCGGACCTAGAATTGATTTATCTTGACTAGACTGCTTTTGTATATTTACAGCGATGCTTTTGATTGGAAGAAGCCTGAAAATGTCACGATCAGATCTGCTTTATACAAATCAACTGCTCTGTTTACGAAATCCGAGGGTCCTTGGCAAAACTTGTATTTTATAGAAGGCAAAAATCTCAAAAGAGAACGTTATTTGCGTAATTAAAACAAATTATAAATTCAAATTTAACTCAGCTGCCTTCTAGAACGCTCAGCTTCAAAGAAAAGCTTAACGATCCGTAATTAAAGGCGACTTCGCAAACGTAAATTTCAACGTTACGGCTGCTTGCAAAAAATGCCGAACCAAACTCCGACGCGACCAATCACGCCAAAAATAAACGGAACCACATCGACGATATCATCCTTCCTTAATTCATACGTGGTGATTTAGCAAACGAGAAAGCGTGGATCGTTTTTGTCACTTGCGGCACGAGCGCCTCATTATCGTTGTCATATACGAGCTCCTCTCGGATCGTCGGTGCGACAATTATTATTCCGCGATTCGTGTATTCCGTGTGAGTGAATCAATGAAATATATCCCATCCGTGATGATGCGGAAGAGTGTGCAGGTTCAACGGTCGGACGTGCGTGAATTAGTGCGTTTATGTACATGGCAAGCGAGGCAATAAATCAAGGAGGCAGTTTGTACAACAATTGTTGCGGTCACAAAATATACAGGCTTTCTGCGCATGCTACATCGATTTACGGGAACGTGCTCAATCGTATGCGTTTGTGAACATTAAAATAAAAAGGTAACGGTCGAGTATGAATTAAAGAATATTTTATAAGCGTGTGTTTGCAAATAAAGAGTACAATAAAGCAACGTGTTGGCGCACTCGGAGGTCGTTGGTATGCTTAGCGTGTTTTTTAAACAACATCTTGGTTGTCGATTCAAAAGTCAAACAAAGTTTTATAACTCTCGAGAAATGTAGTGACAAAGTATGAAGTTTTCAACAAGTACATCTTCTTTATAAAAATTTTAAATTCAAATTGTTTCTGCAACGTGGATAATTCAAACATCAACATTCAAAGCTACATATATTTTCTACATTCTCACAACTTTCATCACTCTAAATTTTTCCTTAAATATCCCTGTGACTGTGCAATAATTAAAAAGTTTTTTTAAAAGATATAAATTAAAGTTTAAATTATACACCTTACGAATGACTCGAGGAACTAAATTTTAAAAGCCCTACTGTATAAATTTCCATAACGAATGTATCTGCAATTACGTCGAAAATAGAAAGTAGCCTCGGCCGGCCAGACGCACTAAAAATCATATACGGGTGCTTGGCTTATGAAATTTAGCCTTTTTTCCACGTTATATCACAAGAAAAAAAGAACTAAGCATTCCAATCTCCTCCGAGCGCGTCGATGGCTCAAAAAAGAAAAAAATAAACAAGAGCATAAAATTGCAGCCACTCACCGGAACTGTACTGCGTGTACTGCTGGTACTGCGGATGGAAGTTGTGGATGGCGTCGGTCATGATGTCCTTTGGATTCATGGTTTCCTGCAAGAATTTTTTTTTTTTTTTTTTTTATTTAATCCAATTATCCCGTTAATTCAGGCGTGCGGTTACGTAAAAAAAAAAGTCGAGGAAATTTACTTACGCGGATTAAGTAACCGCGAGCGCACGACTGAGTGTGCATATAATTGCGCGGGAAGGAGGAAGTGGAACGCGTGAAATTCGATAGTTGACTCAATTAACGCGCGACTGCAGTCTCCTTTTTTTCGGTTCGTAAACAGGTGGAGAGATGCTGAGTTCGCCGTGCGGTCTTTGGGGTTTTATTGGCTTGTGTACGAATACTCGTTACACGGCGCGGATATTGCTCGTGCATTATGAAAAGTTTTTTCCATAGTTTAAAGGTCGTTATAACTCTATTTTTATATGCGAATTCCGACGGTTATGCGCGGATTCGAAGTGAATGTTGATCTTGTTTTATTTGAAAAATTTGAGTTCGTTCTTATAAGAATAGAAAGGGTTTTTATATTTTTATTAAAAATCGTATTTTTTCATAAAATATTATTATAAAATAAAATGAACGTTCTCAGAATACTTTGTATCATCAATTAGTGTACTACATGAAATAATAACTGACGTAGAAAGGAAGTCGCTAATCAATTGAATATATCATAACTGTTTATTGATCGAGCCGACGTCAATTCTCGTTTTATCGAATAAAGCTTTACGATTTATTCCACATCATCGGTGATATTTTCGTTCAACATCAATTAAAGATACAAGAATCTTGATATACAATACACTATTTTCACCGAAAGTGGAAAATCTAGGCTACCGAAAAAGCTACTCGAATGTAGACCACTTTTAAAAACTAAAAAATGTTCTAGCTCGTGTTCTAAAAGAACTGTATTTGCAATTCAAAATGCACATTCGAATAAGCTCATTCAACAAGTATACGTACTCGATATTTGCATTATTGAGTGCTTATTCTTAGTAAAAAAAAATACTTTTTTGAGCGATATATTTACCAATAAAAATCTATTTTCCACCTCTTTAAAAATAAAAAGTTATCTTTTCATTTTCAGAATGAGAGTTGAATAAACATTTATAAAATTCAGCTTGATTAAAATCAAATATTAGACTTTCATAGACGAATATCCGTTTAATTAGCAAAATTAAATAAACATTAAGTCGAAGGCTTTCTAGAGAGTATTTATTCAAATTAAAATTATATTTTAATTTTACTGATTAAGTTATTTAACACTTTTGAGTCGGTATGACCTAGATTTGTAAATCTGTCATAATTTATGTGCAGTTGAGGTCTACTTCACAGTAGAAATGCAAATCATAAAGTTTAAAATAGCTGAAACGCGGTTGGAAACATAAACTCGAAATCAGTTTATAAAACAAAACAGAGCTTGAAAGTTGAAAATAATAATTTAATAATACAATAATTCCCTCCAAAAATAAGTAAATTTTTCTTGTCAACCCAGTATAATTAAACAACGGCAAAATTTACCTTAAAAAATAATACTTAAAGCAGTGGCAACAGATAAAAACTTCATTATCTTTCCCGCATTAATCGAACATATTTTGAACGTGTTGTTTCAAAGAGTTCTTTATTGGAATAAAAAAATGTTCAGTATTTTATCATGTGCAATTATCGATAGTATCAGTAGTTATTAGTAAAATGATGGATCATGAAAATCGTATTCGCACAAAACTTGAAAGCGCAGTTTTACGACGAACTGTTTTTTCGCTTCGTTCATTTGAATAGCGCTTATCTCTGCGGAAGTGAATTCAAAAAAATTAAACTCACATTTTAAACACTCTGAAAAAACTTGAAGTATCAATTTGGGAAATGTTAGTCACGGCTTGATTAAAATTTGTTAAATTTGGAATTTAACTAAATATCTACTAGAAAAACTTTGTTAAAATATTAACTCAAGTTAAACTAATATTAAGTTTGTACAACTAACTTTCTCAAACTGTCTTATTCTAAAATTAATTATTAACTTCAAAAACTAATTACAAATTGATAACCAAAAAAGAAAAAAAAAATTAATATCCCAGACCGAACACTACTCTTCATTAAAAACCCACTCTAATATCCTCAGCGGCTCTTTCCTTTACTGTTTACTCAGCGTTCCATCCCCTGAAAAAGCTCCCCAAACGAAACTCGCCACAAAGGAGAGTCTGACGCCGTGTCTACCGTCGGACGGGTGAGGTCACCGACTCGCGGTGACGTCGTTTACCTTGAGGCTGCTGCTGATGCTCTGCATGGTGACGCTGCGGCCCCTCGAATCCGTGGTGCAGCCGGCTGCGTAGACCTGGTAGGGGAAGGCGTAGCGCAGCGCGATCGCCGCGAACAGCATCTCGATGCAGATGAGGAAGTTCTGGTAGCCCGCCGACACCGTTCCCGCGCTCGTCGACTGGCCCAGACTGTTGATCACTGGCGAGATCACGTTCGCCTTCTCCAGTACGGCTAGTAGGACTCCTGGAATGAAAATTCAAGTCTTTTAGTATGTAATACTTGGGCGCTGGTTGGAGCAATTTCATTTGAGATTTGGTTTGGTGCGCTCATCGGTAATTCGTTAGTCTACATTTAATTAATTGTTCATGTAATTTTTAAAGTGTATTGTACTTGTTTTTGCGTATAAAGGAAAGTTTCGTAGATGAAACACTTTTTTTTTTTAATACGTAATTAAGTGTATGTACATACTTCTTAGAAATAGGAAAGGTATGTTTTAATCTAAATTTCGTAAGATTTTATTACGAATTTGGAGAAAACATTACTAAATTTAAGATATTTAAGCTATAAAAGTAGAAGGTCTTTTTGGTTTAATAAAGGCCATTAAAGTTATCAAAAAATAATTAAAAATGTACTATTGCGACATCATTTTAATGTAATTTAAATTCAATATAGTTAATGAATAATGCAATTCGGAAGCGCAAAATTTTGGTGTTATAATAATTCAATGTAAATGACTGAAGCTGAGCGAAATGCTGAAATATGTCAGTCCTTCAAGAAGAGTGAATGCCTGACATGATTAATTGAACTGGATGATTTAATAAAGTTTCACCGAAAAGCCAAAATAACTTAATTACCTAACTGAATATAGAAAACGAAGTTAAAAAGCGCTTAAACTCTCCTGTTTTGTTTCGACCAAATAAAATTTTAATAACCGTATCATATTCCTAACTTTCACTACATTGTATAATGACGCTTTTTAACAATTGAGTGACATGGTACTTTCTTTCCTTTTAAAGATCTTTTTGAAATTACTTTCGACAAGCGAAAAAGAGACGCTTGGAATTCAAGCGAAACGTCATTTGTTATCTCGCAGCTTCTCACACCTCAGTTTTTTTTTCTAGTCTGAAATAATATTATGAATAAAGTTAAAGTATCGTAAATGAGGGTTTTATTTCTTTTCCGTTCGCGTTCATTAATTATGAAGGTTGATCATGACAATGAAGTACATAACAATACTATGTGCATAACAAAGCTCCCAGATGACGTGATTATAATCAGTTGTCAGTCCGAAGCTTGTAATTGCGTGACGGTTTAGAACGAGAATATACTCAGAAATAATCAAAATTTCATTAATTTTATTGAATTTATGTTACTTTTTGTTCAAATTTAATGCCAGATAATGAAATTGAATTTTTATTTTTTTAATGAAACAGTGAATACTTCTTATTTAAGGACCCTACCACCCAGCGTAACCATCTGATTATTTAAACTATATATAGGAAAAATAAATATTTATGTTAAATTCAGAGTATTGTAGATTTTATTAATGGAACAAATTTAAATGACTACTATTTTTTATTTGTGCAACAGAATTAATTATAAGTCTTATTACTTACGCATATATAAGTTAATCATCAATTAAAGAATTTGGCATACAGTAATTTGAACAAGTAGGACATTTACATTAATATAATTAACTGAACAGTTTACTACACTTATTGTTTGTGATTAGGCACAGTTATTGTGTCTTGTTGCTTGATGCTTACATAATCCATTGTTTTTCTTTGTAAACATAGCCACAACTTTTACTAAACAAATACTATTCATGCAATTCAAAGAGTTCAATAACTTATTAAATTTAAAAGGCAGAACGTTAATTGAAATGTTTAATTAATGTTTTTGTTCTGAAGCAAAGTAGTCCCCTTTGGAATGTAAATATTTATGACAAACTTGTAAACGCGGTTAAACCTTTCAAACAATTTTTTTATTTCCGTCAATAAAGCGCATCAAAAAAGCAAATGTTTAAAACGAAATTAACGAAAGTAGAAAATTGGGTTGAAAAATAAATTAATTAAATCAGTTTTCTTAAGTCGCAGTTAACAAGTCTGATATGACATAGAAGGTGCATTTAATTACACTAGTCTTACCATACCGGACTTATTCTACTTACGGCAAGTAGCTCGAACTTTTTCTCGACTCGTCGAAAAGATAAGGGGATTCATGGAGAAGCATTTCGATCTTAAATTTACAGTTATTATCTGAATTCTTTGATATTTATGATCTTTTATGGTTTGAGATATGAATTTGTGAGATGTTCTCTGAATCATGAAGAGTTCACTGAAAGATTCATCGGAGAAAAAATGATTTATGCGATTTTCGAAAACTTTCTACTAGTATTGAATAAAAAGCAGCAATGTTCGAATTGTCTTGAAACGGACTATTTACTTTCTAAACTGTAGGAGATAAAAAAACTCGGACAAAGAAAAATAAAAGAGGTTTGCAAAACATGTTTTGCGTCAATATTGCTTTAATGCGAAAGAATAGTTCGTTTAACGGTTTGCTCGATTTAGAAAACCTATTTAACACTTTTCAAATAATTTTAAATGAAATAATAAGTATTATTTTATAAACTATTATCAATGAAAAGAGGAAACAAAAGTGAATGTTGAGGTAAATGACGTTGTGAATAAAATTATTATTCTTATTTAAGGTAAACATAGTGCTATTTACATTATGATTAATATTAACGTGCTGAATATCCGATAGCATTGTTGTATACAATTTTACGTTTTTTTTACGTGAACAAAACAAAAAATGTGTTTCATTTGTCTTTCAGACATATTCTAAAGCAAACATGTAAATTGAATAGCATAAAAATGTGGTTTAAAGTCTGTATGCAAGTAAATAAAGCTCAACCTAGCAAGACACCCATATAATGAACCAAAGAAAGAGATCTACATACCTTGCCAGAAAGACAGGAAAATGACACTCTTGACAGTGCAAAATTTAAGAATAGGGTCGAAAGGAGTGAGTAGGTCCTTAGTAGCAAAGTAGAAGAGAAACAGTCCATAGAGCGCCAGGGTGACGCTGATATTGTAAATGCAGGTAATGTAGAGGTATCCGCCATCAGGAGACCAGTCGCCGTCTCGGTAGTGTCCAAACGCTTGCAGGAAAATTATGACAAAGGCCATGAGAGGCTTAACCAGGCAGAATTGCAATGTTGCCTGTTTGCAGAATCTCAAGAATCCAATAGTATAGGTCTTTCCTGCGAGACAGTATGTTCCATAGATGCAACTTGAGCGAATGGGCTTCCCCCTAATCTCTGACATGATGTTGCCCTCGCCACCCAGGTACTCATAGCACAGGGACAGGAAATTGTAGATGACAAAAGCCTCATAACAGTCACGCACCGTGAAGAAGTACACGTAGTAGCTTTCATTATTGAAGAATAGCAGAGATATCCAGGAGTATGTTGCATATATGGGCACTATAAATAATATCCTGACTATCCATCTCTGCTCTGCGGTATTAGTGTACCACCTTAGATGCTGGTAGATTTGTTGGCAGCTAAGAAACAGAGCAACCCATACAAAGGCACCTGCTATACCTGAAATTGAAAAATTTATAGATTATTATTTACCTTACATTTGTTGATAAAATGGTGTTTATTAAATAATTAATTAAAACTATTAAAAACTGTATAAATAGGATAGTTTATTTAATTATTTATTTATCAGATTCTTTACTTTATTGTATTATATTAATATTTGTTATTATATATCCACTTTTTAACAATTTTGTTTTCTTATCTAAATGTAGCAAGCTTTGATAACAATTGTGCAACCTGTGAACATACCTTTTGCTGCTTGTGTCTGAAGAAATATAGGAGTCACTTCCTCCTTAGGATTATCCGCTAAGACATTTGCTGCTATACTTGACATTGTGGTAGCATTTATAATTGAAGCTGTGGATATGGAATCCACTGGGGCCTCACTACTCATTTTTGCTCAACCTGAAAATCAAAGAATGAAGAAGTTTATAACAGGATTGTAGATTTGTTAAAAATAGAATGCCAAAAATAATCAATGATATAACACAATGAAAGTAAGACTAGTATAATCCTGATGACACAGTCATGATAATATTTAGAAAGGTGAGGTTTATTTGATCTGACTCAGAAATATTTGTGTAAAGTCTTGAGCAACTTAAAATTGAACCTATTTTTTAGCTTTTTAATTCTTTCTTAATAACTATAAATTTATAAATAATTTTATTTATTAAAAAATCATTCAAAATTCTAAGACTTGTGAATACATTTTCTAGAATAATTTATCCTTTGTATATTAAAAAATTGCTGTCATGTTAACTTTTCAAAACTTAGACTAAACACAGTGTAAAAAGATATACTTGAAGCAGTGAAATTCTATACTTGCTGACTCAAATGTTTATAAATTCTTAGAACTTACATAAGTTAATAAAGTAATCACTAACTTAATAACCATTTTAATCTTATAATTTGTGTAAAATTTCAAAATGCAGTAATACTGTATAAGAGACAGTGACATTTTGCACATCAATTTTGATTCCAGAATTATCTATAAGCAAATAATAAGAGATAGATAATCTTTTAATATTAACAATGTGAAATGAATCTAATGAGTTTCTTATCTGGTCTGATAACATTTTATTATGTTATTAGTTAGATTAAACTGAATATTAAAATTTCAAAGCTCTGACTATAAAAATTTAAAGCATCACATTTGAGATAATCTAAATTTCAATTTCAATGTTAACAAACATTCGGAACTGTTTCAAGTAAAAGTTTTAAAAAAGAATTAATTGCAAATAAGGATTTATGTGAGACCTCCTTACAAATACCCAAGATACTCCAATAAAAAAATCTCGTTCATTCCCACGATTATTAAAACAAACACTTCCAACGAAGGTCAAAACACTGGCGTTTCTCAACTAGAACCCTTTAAACAACACACAAACATTAACATAATTCTGCATTCTAATCAGCCTCAGTGAGTCAATGACAAACAAAGTACTGCAAAGCAGGTTCTCACTGCCAAATAAAACATCTGTTCCCAAATAGCCAAAACAGCTGTCATTGAGGTAACCAGAAAGCCCTCTTGACTCCCAAAAAAAACACAATAGGAATCAATATTATTCGCGACCCGGAGTCGTCCATCGGTTCGGGGCGAATAACGGCGAGCGCCTTAGGAGAGAGAGAGTTTAGAAGCGTGCGAAAAAACGAGTCCGAGCCTCGGAGAAAGAGAGGACGCCTCTCGGCGAAGGTAAGCACATAAAACACGAGTGTGCGTCACGGAATCCGCTCTCTTTTTCTCTCCGTCTCTCTCTGGCGCCAGAGCGTACTCGTTTAGGCAGTTCCCGCTCGCTCTCACCTTTTGCTTTCAGCGCACAGAAAACAGAAGCAGGAGACAAAAAATGCGCACGACTCACCTGTCTCCGCGTATCAGCTTTCGAAAAATGCGCGAAGGTCGTCTTCTCCTCGTCGCTCCACACGCACACACAAACGTCGCACAAGACAAGACAAGAGAGAGAGGATGGCTCGAGGTCGCGGGTTATCCTGGCTGCTCGTCTTCCTCATCCGACATTTCGCGTCGACGGCGGCATCTTTTTCCACTGGCGCATGCACACACACCTGCCACTTGGCAAACTTGGAGTTGCGAGTTCGAGGGCGACGGCGCGAGTGAACAACTCCTAGACGACCCGACGGGCTGCGATCTCACATGCACACACACTGGGGGGCCCGACTTGACTGACGTCGATGTATAGACTCGATGGAAAACGGATGCAATGCTCTCTCTCTCTCTCTCTCTCTTTCTCGCGCACTTACTTCATTCTGGAGCGGGTTTCTTTCGCCTCCCCTCCTCTCGATTATTACGTATTTTATAGAAGACGGCTCTGTTTTATCGACGAAGGAGGAGAGGAGTTGGTTTATCGGTAGAGCAGAGGTTGGTGGGGGCGATGACGAGTTCCGGTTTCCAGAGCCACATGGTCGGCGGTGCGACGGGAGTGCTGTGCGTTGAGTCGTAGGAAAATGTTTTGAAGCCTCTTTTAGTATTGCTTGTGAATAGACGCCGAGCAAAGGATACACGGGTAGCCATGGTAAGCGATTTTATAATATATTCCTCTATTTAGTTGGTTAAATCCTCTTTGTTTTTGTTTACAATCTCGATTGTTGACGGTCTAACCTATATGTAAACACGCGGTGCATACATGAGAATACTCACTGCCAAGTGCCATGTGCCTTGTGAAGTAAGAGTTTGTAATTTTGTTGCAGCCGAAGTTGTTCGTACTGTACGAACATGCCGCTGGCTACGGGCTGTTCTCTGTCAAAGAGTTCGAAGAGGTGGGCCTGCTATTGCCCCAGGTGGAGGCTTCGGTGACGGACTTACAGCGTTTCAACCAAGTAGTCAAACTTGTTGGCTTTTCTCCGTTCAAGACAGCTTTTGCAGCTTTGGAGAATATAAACAACGTTTCAGAAGGTGTAGTTCCTGAGGATCTGCAGCTTTTCCTAAGCACGTGGCTGGATGATGGCAAGAAAAAAAGTGTCTTGGGAGTTGCTGATCCTAAGCTAGGTGCCAGTATTACCGAGGCTTTAGGAATCAAATGTGATCATACCGGAGCTGTGCCTGAAATCATTCGTGGTATCAGGTTCCACTTTCACAATTTGGTAAAGGGATTTACTGCAAAGAGTTCAGGAGTTGCACAACTTGGTTTGGGTCACAGTTATTCCAGAGCCAAGGTTAAGTTTAATGTAAATAGAGTAGATAATATGATTATTCAGAGTATCGCACTTTTGGATCAATTGGATAAAGATGTTAACACGTTCAGTATGCGTATCAGGTAAAGATTGTTATTTATTAAATTTAATAATTTACAAAATTTGTATATGTCATTTATAGATATAAATTGATGTCTTTGTTGGATTTATATTTCTTATTTATATTTCTTAAGAAGAATTTTTTATAATTTAAAATAATATAAATAAATTAAAATTTTTTAAATATTTATTTAATGATAAAAAAATACTTGTGTATTACAGAGAGTGGTATAGTTATCACCTCCCAGAGCTTGTAAAAATTGTGCCTGACAATTACATGTATGCTAGAGTAACTCAATTTATCAAAAATAGAAAAGAATTAAGTGAAGATAAATTGGAAGGTCTGGAAGAAATTGTTATGGATAGTGGAAAAGCTCAAGGTATAATTGATGCTTCAAAATCATCCATGGGAATGGATATTAGCCCCATTGATCTGATGAACATTGAGATGTTTGCAAAACGAGTCATAGCTCTAGCTAACTACAGAAAAGAATTAGCGGAATATCTTAGATCAAAAATGGCTGGAGTGGCTCCTAATCTAGCAACTCTAATTGGTGATCAAGTAGGAGCCCGTCTCATTGCACATGCAGGATCTCTTACGAATCTGGCTAAATATCCAGCTTCTACAGTACAAATTCTTGGTTTGTATTATTTACTATTTTAATTATTTTCATTTTATGTATTTCAAATGTGTATTCAATTTTCTTGAATAATTAATTTTATATCTTTTTTTAGGTGCTGAAAAAGCTCTGTTCAGAGCATTAAAAACTCGAGGGAACACGCCCAAGTATGGATTATTGTTCCACTCGACTTTTATTGGTCGTGCAGGTACCAAAAACAAAGGTAGGATCTCTAGGTATCTGGCAAACAAATGCTCCATAGCATCGAGAATAGATTGCTTTGCCGAAACGCCGTGCAACGTATTTGGTGAAAAACTTCGACAACAGGTATATTATAAAATTGAAAACTTAAAAATTTTAATTAGAATGTAAATAAACTTCAATTTTTAAATGATTATAATTATTCTTTTCTCTAGGTTGAAGATAGATTAAAATTCTATGAAACGGGTGAAGTACCTAAGAAAAATATCGAAGTTATGCAAGAAGCCATTGAAGAAGCTTCACTAATTGCACCAGCTAATGAGGAAGAAGCTCCTAAGAAGAAAAAGAAGAAGGATAAGAAGAGGAAAAGTGAGAAAAATGGTGATATGAATGGAACTTTGGAAAATGGTCATAATGAGGAGAAAATGGAAGTAGAGGAAGAAGAACCACCGAAAAAGAAAAAAAAGAAAAAGAAGTCAAAAAGTCTTCCTGATGATGAATAATGCACTATAAATGTAGCCCTGGTAAAATACAAAGATGTTTATGTAAAATATTTTAGCTTATTCTTTTTTAAGAACTTTTTTACTTTAAGTCATAAATAATATTTTTTCTAAAATTCACATAAAGCTTAAATTTATTCGTATAAATATTTCTATCAGGGATAGATTTATAAGACCGTGTGAACTTTCCGTGAAAGTTTCACGATATCACCAATCACATGGGTATATATTTAAGCATTTTGTTACAATTTCTTTTCTGTGAGTCGTTGATCAAAATATGCTCAAGACATTCATGAAAGTTAATTTTGGTATGACTAACTAAATTTTTATTCCAATGACATTTTGATCGACAATTTAAATAATAGTTTTATAATTTCAATAATGTATTGAAGAGTACTTGTTGGAGTGTATGAAGATACATTAAATTTTGTAATTACAGATATTTTTCAGATTTGTATAATAAATAAAATAAAAATCACTGACATTATTTTCTATTTATTGAAAAATTATATCATAATAACTGTAGATTCGATATTAAAATAAAATGGGGGATAAAAAATATCTTTTAACATAAAAATGAGAAAAAATTTTCTACTTCATTAAATTTTGAAATTATGTTTATTATTATGTTAATAAAAGTTTTTTTATTTAAGGCTGATTAATCTCTATAGAGATTATATAGCCAATTAATAAAAGTTGTACCATTAAAATTATTATTACCTCTTTATTTCAAGAAAATAAAACATTAAAAGACTGCAAGATATAACATTTTTAATGAAAAACTTTTATCCAATATTTAAGAAAATAAAATGATTAAACACTTTTAGTAATTATTACCAGCACCAATGAGCATTTAATAAAGACATAATAGCTATACTGCAACATAGGTATAAATACTTAAAACAATAATTACAATTCTTAATTAGTAATCTTATACTAGACAAAAGTTTAATAAGCTGCATCAAGTTACATTTTTGTATTTTCTTTCGACAATTAGTTTCATTTGCAATGTTCTAATTATTGGTAATTACAGAAAAACTTCGTCTTGATTTTAGGAATAACATTTCTATTACTTAAATATTTATACAGCTTTTGCCATTTTATTCACGTATTTACAAATAAGAACTTCGTGAAACCAAGGAATAGTTTATATTATAACAGTCAACCACGTGAAGTTTCAGTCTCGTTTTCGAGGTTCCAATTGCAATTCAAGAAAAATTCTCATACCACTTCTCGACGAAATTTTCTCCAAAAAAATTTATTATCTTTTTCCATATTTATAAAAACGCAAATATTACGTTACAGCTAAATTTCTCCTATACATATTGCTAGTAAACGCGTTACATGCTGACTTGCCACTTGTTCTTACAAATCTCTGACAAAACAACACTAAAAGATTTTCAGAGATCAAGAAGCCAAGGGATGAAGCACATAATTGATAACAAAAAATAAAGAAAACGGTTTCATATCTAAAGAGAAAAAATAAATCTTGAATATGGTTATAACTTGGCAAACCTAGCTGTTATTTAATGCTTAAGTCTATTAATTATCTTTATTAAAATGATGTGTTTTCATTAAAGTTTATTTGTAATCTCCTGCGCAACGATATGCATGTATTTTCAAACTTCGAGTCTGGTCGCTGGTGTGTGTCCAAACGTACACATATGATTCAATTTACAAAATAAAATTTAATTAGTGCAAATATATTCTTGAAAAAGTATCAACAGAAGAAATTCGTTATATAATTAAAAACATTTAACTATCTATACGTACTAACTTTTGTGCACCGAGCGACACAACCTCCAGTAAACACATTTTTTTTCTGTGAAAATTTTCCAATGTTTATTATTTTCATTCTATGATTAAATACACTTGTGATTTTCAATAATTCTGATAGTCTCTTAAAATCTCTTTTTTACATATTTTACTCTATGTACACAAAATAATGTATGTAATATCTTAAAGTTATAGAAAAGCATCTTAAAATTTAAAATGCAAAAATTGGCATCAAAGATTTCCCATTGTCAGTATTTATTTTGAAAAAATTTAATCTTTTAAGTCTCATCGTATTGTTATAATTTTCTAATAAATTCGATTAAATAAGACTTTTTTAAGAAAATTAAACTTTTCAAAATATGCACTTTATTTTTTAACACTAAATCAGTATTAATAATGCAATATTGATTACTCGCAATAAGATTACATGATTTCATTTAAAATTCACACTACCGATCACATACAACATCTATTTATTAATTTTAAATACTTAAATTTTTGAAAATCACACGCATACATGATTTTTAAAACTGTATCAAGGTTACCGTAACCATAATTTTTATACATTATGCATTTTTGGTGCAAAAGTAGAGGTTCAACTCGGGGAAGCACATTATTATTCATTTTCTTATATTAATTCTGTACGATCGAAACATCGAACGACGCACTTTACAACTGTAAAGATTTAAAATCTAAGGTTTCTTTTTTCTTTATTTTATCATCATGATACTCCTGACTTGAACGTTAATCTTTCAAAAAACCGACATTGTACAACGGAAGAAGAGAAACAACAGGTTACATCTGTTTTCCCTTTTTCTTTTTCGTTTTTTTACAATATATATAAAATTAAAGAGCGTCATGCTCTTATCATATACGCTCTCATTAAAATTCGTAGTCTGTACAACTTTCGCGATGATCGTTGTTGTGAAGAACATTTAGAACTGCCCTTTGTATTTTTTTTATAAAAAAAATGCAATGCAATGCAGGTTTACCATTTATTCCATTCACCCTGGTTGATTACCTGATAATTTCTTCTTGTATTTTTTTAGAGTGGCACTGATGGAAAATTAGGAATGTGATATAGATAAGGCATTTTCTTCACTACTCATCGGCTTTGTTATAAATCATTGAAATGCAGAAAAGAATGTTGCGTTAGATTGCTGTTGTTGCAATGGAGACGTAAAACCGCTCATTGCTGACATACCTGTAAAAAATTAATTATATTATTCCTACTAATTAGGAAACTAAATTTTGGTTATTCGACCGATTTTAAAAATGAATTTACCAAGAGGTGGTTTTACTTGATGCTGTGGACTATTGCTTGCCAGTTGATTCATGGTAGGCGCTGGTCCAGACTTGTTTTTGCTACCCATGATGTTATCGAGGTCGATGTTCAAACCCGCTCCTTTCCACGTTGAGCCAACCTCTGTTGGTTGACCACCTGTTGTCGATCCTTTTTTCATCTGCGTATTTGTGCTTATTGGTGTTAACAGACCTGCTGAAATAAACAGAGTTTTTCATTAATTCTTAGCACTCTTTAAGTGTGCTTCTCGAGTAACAAGGATTATAAACAAAAAAGAAACAAATTCTATCGTAAAAATGAATTTATTTCATTTATACATTAACAATTTTGTATATATTATTTGTACAAACTTTGTTACGATTTGTCACTCGATAGTGTACATATTTTTTGCATTATTTTCGTTAGAGTACCGGAATATTTTTTTCATTTGCTTAAGTACAGTTTTTTGTTTACAAAAGTAAGTATAGAAATTAGAAAAAAACGATAACTCTAGTAGCTGTTTTAAAAATACTTAAATCTACTGATTCAACTTGAATTTCAATTCAATGAGCAGTTTTTTCTTAAAATTAATAAGTTAAACTTGATAAATGTTCTATGTGCAATTCATTTTCATAAGCACTAAAAAAACACTCATTTAAAAAAAAATTATTCATTTCTCTTTTTCTATTTTAATTTATTTTTGCAGAAATAAATTAAACATTTCCTTGTGTGCGAACACTATAAAACATCTTCATATCATCTTTAAGCAGTTGGAACGAATTTTTGCAAAATTGATTCAAGAAGGTACAATACATGTCTGCCCAGTTCTTTGCAATCCTTATCCGGATCACCTTTGAATGTATTTTGAGTTAAATCGATCAACCACATCCTAATTTCCATTATGGCATTCAACAAGCTGCCATTAAGTTCGAATTCAGGGACACTAACCAGTACAGCTGCTATGCATTTAATAACAGCAAGCCTGACTTTGGCTTCGTCGTGATACCTGATCGTCCAAGTCATTTCGAGAATTTCAGCAGCCATTTTTGATGTTGAAGAACAATTCTGAGCTGCATTCATGATTGTGGCTAAGGTTTCGAGAAAACGCGTGAGAAGAATGCTTTTGTGATCTTCATAGCTTTTAGGCATTTCATACATAAAGCTTTGTTTATTACTTCTTCCGAAACCATAAATCAGAGGATAAAAAAAGGATGAGACGACGTTGCCAAATTTGTTGACAGTGGTTTTAGGGCGTTTAGTTTCGTGAGCAAAAACTCGTGTTTTAGATGCGAGTCTTTGCTGCACAACATCACGCCAATCTATTAAAGGAGTACTTTCTATAGGCTCGTCAAAATCGTCATCATATAATGTCTCATATTTCTGACATTTGTCTGTTTCTATGAATAAACTGACTGGTTTCCCCAATCTTTTAATTTTAGGAACTTCCACCTCTTTGGTCTCTTCTTCAGTTATGTCTATTGCAGATAATCTGTTTGCAGCTTCACATAAAATGTTAAGCATGAAAAGCCTTTGTTGAACCGTATACTTGGAAAATTCTGTATGGAATTCGTTACAAATGTATTCAGCAGTTTCCCTAGGATGTACTGTTACAATGGCAACACAAGCCTTGAACTGTAATATTTCAAAATCGTCCATAGATGTCTGATCCGATAGATTTAGGAAAATTTCTAACAGCTCGATGGCAAAACTTACGTCATCGTTTCCCAGCTGTGCGAGAATTAGTTTTTCACTTATCTTTAATGTTTCCTCGAATAGATCGGGATTCGGTTGATTTTTCGAATCTGGATTGACTAAATTGTCACGCAGGTCACGAAGATATAATGGCTTTAGTTTTTCAGTTTCTATTACATCGTTCGACATATCATAAGGCACCAAGTCATCGTCACTATCTAATTCTTCGCCTTGAGAGGTAGATATTTGCAATGGAGTTTTAATTGATACCATTGCAATTTCATTTGCTTTGTTCGGCAGTTCTTCAGTCGTTACTTGTTCTGATTTGCTTAAAGATATATTCTTTAAAAGTTTGCATTCAACGCCCAATTCAAATAGTTTTTTATTACCCAAATTTAAAAATTCCATTTCGCCATCTATTAATTCTTCTTTTCTATCTACTTCCATTTTCTCTTCTCGAGTTGAAACTTCCAAATTTTCTAAAGTTTTGATCAAATTTAAAGCAGCTTTACCCATACCGTCGTATTCAAATTCTAATTTTGGGGCTTCATCGCCGCCGATAAGCAGACCAGTAAGAATCTGTCCAGTTATCATTCCAACTGCGCGTACGTTTACTTCAGTGGAACCCAAATGTGTTGGAATCCCAGAAAAAATCAGTCTCTGAATCTGATCTCGTTCATTTGGTGTTATGTGATTCTTCATAGATTTAACAGCCAAAATTATAAGCTTGGTGATATAAAAATGTTGATCAAAAGGTGTATGATTTAATGCACTTTGATCGCCCCAAATATCTAGTAATTTTAGGACTAGCTCCACAAGAATTCTGTCATCACTGTCTTGAGAATAAAAAAGATATGAAACTAAATTTTTTATCAATGTGTCATCATTATACCAAGACATAAGTGGAATCCTCACTGTAAGTGCCTGACGCCAATTGTCGCTTTTTGATAAATCTCCCATAATTTTTGGATAAAATTGTGAATGCTTTAAAAATAATACTGCTATAATTTCGATACTGTGGGAATCTAAGTTTAGTAAAATTTTTTGAATGAAGGTTTGAATTTTATTAACGTTTAAAGTACTCCACTCTATTATTATATCAACAAAGCCCTGCAAGTCATCGGAATTAAATATTAGAAACATTTTACTCAGCAACATCGATATTATTTTTGTATCAACTTCCATTTTATAAAGGAGGAGGCCTTCATTAAGAAAATAAATGATTTTGCACAAATGAAAAGTAAAAATATGTGTAAAATTTTTAAGCTTAAAAGAATCTAAAAGATTCTTTTGCATTTTATTTGCAACTCGATTTGGAAGAGAAGCTATAATTTGAATTATACCCTGCCAGGTTTCTTCTTCGTTATTTTTTTCAAAGACACTGATATCAGTCGTTAGACTGGAATTTACCAAAGCTGAGAAAAGTGCATCGCTTTTAATCAATTCCTCCAAAAGTGTTCCAATGGTTTTGATTACTTTTACATCCTCAGTGGTTTTTAAGGCTTGTGTCAGTGCGATTAACGATTCATTGAGCAACTGATAGTCAGCGCCATCGATAACAAATAACTCACGAACAGCCTCGTCGAGTATTTGATCCGATAACGGCCAATGGGAATCGAAGGTTTCCAACACACTTTCTAGCACTCTGCTGTACAGTATTACATCTATCTTGTGGTCAGCATCGTAACCCATGAGTTTTTGTGGCGTTACAGGTCCTGGCAAGAACTTTGAATACTCGAGAATTTCATTTCTCAATCTTTTTAGACTGCTCTGGCTCTTATTGGTTGACAAGAATTGTGCAGTTTCCATTAGACGATTGCTTGCGTTTCTCTCGCGTATTACTTCAAGTCCTGGTGTAACTGTAAGGAAAGGCTGACTTGGCGGTATTATACGAACACGCATGCTTAGCATACTTTTAGATCGAGAACATGCTACGAGAGACGGATAGTTTGTTTGCAGATGTTAAAAATGTATTAATACCAATATTTAGAAAGTTCTAAATATTAATATTATTACAAGTACACGTAGCGAAAACAACTTAAATAATTTTATGCTCACCTGTATTATTGAATGGACTGGTTGAATTTGAGTTAAACAAGTTTGCATTATTCAGATTGTTTGTTTGACCCAGCGCTGGTGCTATTGGAGCACTGAAGCCAGTTAAATCAGATAATAAATCTGTATTCGACATGGCTGAAAAAGAAAAAATCAAATCAAATGTATTATTAAAAATTAAAATTTTATCAAAAGTAAAATAATATTTTTTAAAGCTGATCATTAATTTAGATTTCTACGATTTTTTGGCAAATCATACTACAAGAGAACAATAAGGAGTTATTTTGCACTTTCGTATATAATATAGAAAGAAGATATTTTTGTAATTTGTATGATTCGTGCTAATACTTATTCGAAACAATAAAATGTACTTTTTCTAAATAGTGTCACTTTTCGTAATGCAAGTTTTCATTTTTTGTAGTGATAATTTCACTCTAAATAATCGTTATACATACCCGTATTATTATTGCTATTATTGATAGTTTGAGGCTGGTTGGCAATAGTTTGTGACTGCATTGTATTAAATAGATCGTTTCCAGATCCAAAACCAGTATTAATCTGCGAACTAAGAGGTGCCATGAGATTGTCAGCCATTGGGTTGCCGATATTGGGTATCGTTGCACCCAACAGCGATATTTGCGGTTGCTGCTGCTGCTGCTGCTGCTGAGGTTGTGAAATTGTTAAGCCCGAATCAAAAGCCGAGCTAAAGTCGGCAAACTCATCGCCAGCTGGATCCTTCGGTTTAGTTGGCGGCGAGCCAAAAGCTGACGTGAAGTCACCAAAGTCCGAGCCCGACACGTTCTGCGTGGGCAGAGGATTGTAGTTGTCAGCTCTCGGGTTGAAGTCATCGTCATCGTTACTCTCAACCGGTTTCGAACCTAATTCATAAATATATACAATGGAAATCTGCTCATCATTATCTGACTATATCCGATTATCATAAAAAATCTCCTAACCAATGCCATTATCGTTCTGCGAGTCGAAAATGTCGTTTAGAATATCGTTTTTGCTCCTCTGAGGAGGTTGTTTAATAGGCGAGCTCATGAGGTTCGCCGCAGGCTGCTGCTCCTTGCCGTAGTTGGCCGCTGCTCCGAGGTCGACTTTCTTGATAGTCCTCGGCATTCTGGCCGGCGAGTGATTATTCGTCGTTGTCGTAGTTGCAGGTGACTTCGACGCTCTCTCAGCGCTATCCATCCTGTCGTGGTACTCGCGACCACTGGGGGTCGTCGACTTGCGGGGGCTCGTGTGCGTTTCGTTGTCCGAGTCTTCTCGCTCTCCATCGTCACTGCAATAATATTGACAATGTTAATAATTTTATTTGAGAATTCGGAGACTGTACGATTCGGGGATTGGAGTGAATAAAGATATATGTTAGTTGGATGTTATTACGTTTATGTAATTCTTGGTAATATATTATGTTAATTAAATTAATACCAAACATTGGTGATAATATAAACACTAAACATTATTTTATTGTAAATTGATCCCAGAAGCAATCATTACAGGTATATACAAATAAATTATTTTTATCTAATCTGTTTTATGTACAGATAAAATTGATACTACTAAGCCTTGAAGATGGGCTTTGCTTTTGTAATAACTTTAGTGGACTCTAGATCTTTATAAAATGATTACTGTAAAAATAAAGTACTTACAAATTTTAGAAATCTACGAAATTAATACATACAATAGACTTTTTGTCGAGTACAAATAAAAATTATATTTTCAGATAATACATGATGCATTAAACATGTTTAAGGATTTTTTTATCATGAATTGATAAATATGAACGCGAATGTTCTGTACGAGTAAACAATCATTTAACGTGAAATTTAAAAAAAAAGGATAAGAGTTTATAAATAAACATAATTCTTTGAGTGATTTATGTAAAACATCGTAAAACTATCATGATATTGTTTGAAAAAAGCATACATCAAGGTATTGTTTACGACGTTAAATAATAAAACTACTGAATAGAACGACCTATTTTATAAAAGCTCGTATGGAGAATTCAGAGCCGTTGTGGCAGGAATGTCATTTTCTCATTTTTCTTTTTCCGTCTTTTTCCGTGTACCTGAGAGAATGTTATTTCCCGTTAGACAAAGTAGACAAAGGCTGCTGCCCTTTGAATCACAAAGGCTCGTGTAACGGTTACGTTTCCCATATTTTTCCTTCTTTAATTATTCACGGCGCTTCGCTTTTTATTTTTCACGCGTAAAATATAGATCTTTTTACTTCAAAGGCTAGAAATTGAATATGGTTAACATATTCATACCTTTTTAAACGATTTTTCTTAAGGCTTCTCTTTATTTTACGAGAACCTAAGAAATTTAAATTTTCCATTATATCGCGTGCATTAAAATTTTTCTCGGTTATCGAAAAACATAAAAAAACCTTTTTTCATTTTCTTCATTAAAAAATCTTATTATATTAACATATCTTCATTAACGAATGCGAGCTCATTAAAAACGTCTCTCCTACCTATTATTAGCGTCTTCAAATCCTTTGGACCGATTCTCCCTGTCCCAATCATTGTAACCGCTTCCGTCCGCGGCGCCGGTGAAGCTGTTGCTGTTGACCCACTTGGGGTTGTCGAGCCACCGGTCGCCACCGCCTCCCATGCCCATCCTCATGCCCATCGCCTCGCTGGACAAGCCGACGTACTTGTCCTTGTTCTTCTTGGCCTTCTTGCGCTCATCGCGCAGCTTGTCGTCGTCCTGGATGAAGTCGATGAGCTCGCGCACCTTGTGCCTGATGTTGATGCCCTGGTCCTTGCCGAAGTCGTCGACGAACGTGTAGTTCTCCAGGGAGCGCAGGTCGTAGATGTGCTCGCGCGACGAGGTCACCACGCGCTCCGAGCCGTTGCGCACCAGGTAATTCAGCAGCAGGAGAGACTGAAATTCGACTTTTGTTTAGCGAGTGGATTTTTTTCGTTTGATTTTTAAATGTGGCTTTTGTGGATTATGGTTGAAATAGGAAAAGGCAGGTCGTCGAATGCCAGGTGAGCGTAAAAATATTAAAACTAAATCTTAATAGCTTCTTTTTAATTTATTTTTGCCACAAAATTTAAAATTAAATTCTACAGTAATGTATTATTATAGATTAATGAAATTTGAAAAGAAAATTATTTCAAACTTGCATAATGAATGCATTTCTAGTATGTGTAATAAAATTAGAGCGCGCGGAGCGCGCCTGAATGTCGCTTGTAGACGTAAATTTTTAATCATTTAATTGGTTGGAAATCAAGGATCTTTGTAACGATTTTAAATATAGCCTGCAGAGTATTTTTCTTGCATAAAAACAATGATACACTTTTGCATTTAATGAAGTTAAAAATATTTTAACATATACATTCTATGTAAATTTGAACGGATGATTTCGCATACATTTAGAATCCATTTAAATAATTTTCGTATAGGTACCGGCTTTCTTCAGAATTTAAAATTAATTCGGTTTATTTTTAAAATGAATTATAAGGAATCCTAACACTGTGAAGCAAAACCGTGAATTTTTAAAGTGTTGAAGCTTCAATTAAAATAAGCTCCTTAAATTAACGTGCTGTAAAAGAGCGGAAAAAGCAACGGGTTTTTCAGCAACTGCAGTTCCAGTTCGTAAAAAAAATAAAATTTAAATCAATTACAATTAAAATAACAGAAGAGACAGTTATTATTTAAATAGTTACAAATGAATGTTTGGAAAATAGACGCAAAAGAATATTTAAATTGTACTACTTTTTTATTGTCGCATAAATTGCTGGCAAGGTATAAAATATTTTATTGCGAAATGCAGTCTTAGCAAGGTAGTAAACAATGTTACTGTCTTCGCTCGAGCAGATATACGTAAAATATTGTTAGTATTTTCCGAATAGTTGGCATTCTTATTTTAGTCAATAATGACTCTAATAATAGCCAGAAAAATTAATCAAACAAGTGTTTGAAATTAGAACATTTTTTAAAAATTGATACGGAAGTAATCATATCGGACAGAAAAAGGTGTTCTTACAATACGTAAACGACTAGATAAATACTATACTTTTAATGACAAAAACCTGTTCGGCAGTAGCGTTCGAAGAATAATAATTCCAAGAACCGAATAAATGATAATTTTCAATGAAAAAATTTTCAATTTCCGTGAAATATTCTTAGATAGTAATATATTTTTTCAACTAATTGTTGGTTACTAAATGTAACTAGAGAATTTTGTTTAAATGATATAGTCACTTTAAAGGATAAAACTATATTTCTTATCAGTGCTGGTTTGACATCTTCGTGTTATCAGCAAGTAGATTGAACTTTTTTCTCGAGTGGAAAGCGTTCAAGAAAAAAATGTGTGATAGGTTGACGTATCAAAAGATAGTACGATTCACGATTAATTCCAAAAATTATCTCTGCACTGAGCGCACCTAAAAACTTGAATTTCAAGTGCAAGAATGTTTGCACTTACATTTGCCAACGAACCATTCGATTATTATCTGCGGCGTAAAACAAATAACGAATTTTTTTTTCTCAAATTGAGAGGCTTCGTTTTTATCTTTTCTACATTTTCGCTTTATCTTTATCTACATTTTATAGCATGAAAAGATAATTTTTAAAGAAGATACTCAATGATTGCAGATTCCGATAACAACGACCTCACTGTTCGTTATTTTTAGGAATATTTTCTTAAAAAAAAACTGCATCTGTCGTAACGAAATCTCTTCCACCTCTTCCGCCCGCAGTAAACTACCAATAAAAAAAAAAGAACATTTCAAATTTCCCCGCAGCACTTATAAATCGCAGAAGCGCGAGTCAGTCGCGATCGATCCGAAAAAGGCATCGCCGAGAGTTCTCTGCGCGCGTCTGTAAATAAAAGGCACGTACTTTGTATGTGCGGCGCCAGTTGCGCTTGTTTTCCTGCAGCATTCGCTTCCACAGCATCGACATGACTTCCGGAAACTGCTCGTACGTGAAGGTCGCCTGCGCGAGCTCTTGCATCATGGCACCTGTCGAACACACAGAGAAACAAAAAAAAAACGCCGAGAGTCGAGCATGAGAGCGAGAACGCCGGAATTGGGGAATATGCGATTGGTGATGGGTAATTACCGGTCGGGCCCCAGGCGTCGTCGTTGGTCGCCTCCCGAACCTTCGCCTCTGTGTCCGTGTAGTTCATCACGACGTTCGTCCTGAAAGCAGATTGTTTCGTTAAAGATTTACCGGGAAGTTGATGATGCTGCAAAATACGATGGAATGGCTATCTTGTTTATCGGGAGTTTGTTTTTTAAAAGTGCACGAATGTTGGTTCTTTTTTTTAATGTAAAATAAAACAAGTGTTTGGGAAGTGAATTGCTTATTTTGAATTGTATGGATTATATTTATTAAGTAAATACTAAAATAAAAGTAAACAGGTCGAACTATTTTTACTTTATGCGTTAAATCGAATGTTACGCTTAATGAAGTGGGAATTTAATATTTTTATTGAACTTACGCACATTATTAGGGTTTATAATCAGGTCACTTCAGTTCCGGATAAATCAATACATAAATTACTATATATAGTCATCGAGGAATAAAATGTGATTAAAAATGACTGCAATCGTTTTACTCGAGGTTTCGTTGGATTTTTAACAATGTCAATAACAACAATTTTTTAATTTTAATATTAAATTCGTATGTATTTATAATTACGGTGACCACTGGTGACACAGATTTTCTATTGGGAATTGATTGGGCCTACAAATTCGATTTGACTTGATTATTAAGTAGCATCAAGAGTGAAACTACGAGTATCTTATTAGGAATCGGGACTAAGGCTTCCTGAAAGAACAGTTAGAACATTAAGCTAAGAATGGAATTCACAAGCAAAAACAATACTTGGGAAACTGAACTTCTTTCAGTAGCCGTGAAAAGCTCGTCGTTTAAAAAATAAGTCGCTGGAATCCGATTTAATGCCAAGATAAAGCAAAAAATCGGCCGAAGTTGATGTAGAATTAAGCTCTGCATACCTAATATACATCACTTCTATTTTTGGCTCTTATATTTTCTGAGATGAAAAATCGAAGGTCAATAACTTTCTCCAGTTCGCCAAACCTTCGTAAACTACGAAACAAACTTTTCCATAACGAAACCAAGTTATATCCCAAAACCAACAAGAAAACCTCTTTCCCCTCATTTTTCTTTCCAAGAATCCAACGCAGTATTAGCAAACGTTGATGTACGATTTCTAAATGAAAACGAAATGCCTGAATCGTTTGTTTATAAGGACATTTCGCGGCGTTTGTTCCGCGAATTATGGACGTAGGAGTGAGTTCGGTGAGAGAATAGGCTTTCACTGTCGTTGAAAGTGACCGAATTGAAGACTGTAGGTGCCGGGTAAGTGTGTTACTGGGCCCGCTTTATTGTCGCAATTGATCGCGTGATTGATTTTCGTAATTCACGATTAACGAAATGTCGGAGAGATTCGTTCCAGAAAAATCTCTGTGGCTTGATAAGAAATGCTGATAAGTTGGATGAAAGTGGGTGGTTTTGTGATATGTATTTTCTTTTTTTATTTCTAAAATTGACTGTATCTGAATTTTGGACTCTATTATTATTTTTAATTGGGCGAGGAATTTACGGTCGTGGGTACATTATTCATTTAATAAATCTGAAACTCATTGATGTACTTTCACATACCAATGACACTTCCATGAAAAATGAAAGTTTCAGAGAGATATTTACTTGAAAATGCAGTCTTTAAAGGAGAAGTATTTTTAACAATGGTTGTTGTAGTTTCATACATTATTCATGTATTATTGTAGCTTTATCAATTATTGATAAGTAATTTACAATTAATCTGCTCTAATTATAAACAAATTATTTTCACATTTTTATGTAAATTTATAGTAAAACCAGTCTCTTAGCATTTCATTACATATTAATCTAGCTAATTAACAATACAAATGTGAAGTCAAAAAAAAGGATAATACATTCAAACATTTGAAGAACGCTTGAAGTAAACATTAAATTTCTTAATAATGCTAGTTACTATATACCCCTTCTACAAATCATGCAATTAAGTGACATTACTCAACTAAATATATCAATACTTATTTGTATCACAATTAGATAAGAACAGCCATTTATAAGGACACGAGACTTGTAAACAGATGCTCATGTGGGCATTCCGCATGTTTGATATACTACATCGAATGCAGTGCAGCGTTTCACATAAATGGCATTTTCACTCAGCCAAAAGCAAACTGGTTTTCTCTCATTTCACGCATTCCTTTTCACCTGAGTCTTGTGCAATTTATCCTCAATTACAGTGGCAGACAGTTGACCCTGACCTGATCTTAATGAAAAAAAAAATTGGGTGTCTCCAGCCAATTTGATGGCTTGTGAATCAGACTCAATTATTGTATAATAGACTCTGATTTAATCAAAGCTATCAGCTGCCTAATCTGCTTTTTTGCTAGGGCAAAGTGTGAGATTCTTTTTAGTAGTTTAGGGAAATTACAAAAAGTAAATATTTAAAATTTAAAATAATAATAAATAACTGTTTATATATCTTCCTAGATTTAGATATATATTTTTTTAACAGATTACTGGATAAAATAAAGTTATAAGTTACAAAACAATTGTTAAGTTTTGGAAGCAATAATGCATAAATTATATATATAAGGAATGAATTTCAAGTAAAAGGAGAAAACCACAGAATGCCCTAAATGATATAGCAAAAAGGATAAATGAGTCAATATGTGGGTAACTTGATAACCGTCTCATGAATAATTCACTTGGGAAATGATATACCCATTCAGATAAACCTGCGAATTCAACTTAGTAATCAGAGCCTCAACAAACGAGAAGCTCCAAAGATCCTTGAAATCAAAAACTGAGTCACCACCTTTAAACTAAAAAAAGGCCAAGCAATAAAAGCTCAACCACTGATCATTACACAGTCAAGGCTCGACAAAGCAGAAAGGTGTGCTTACGAGCCCATTGTTTATCCTTTCGCAGACACACCAAAATTGCCCATCAGCAGTTTCGCAACAACCACACATGCATTCCCTGAGAGGCCTCAAAATACATGAAAAGGTAAACAAGAGAATTGTAAAGGTTAGCTTTTGGACGGGCAAGTGAAAAAAAGAGGACTCACGCCTTGTCCACGAGCTCGCGCACTTTCCACATGTTCATCATCCTGGCGATTGGAAGAGGCCGCGTACGACGGCCTTTGGTATTGTACACTTTTGGAAATAGAGGCTGGGTAACCACTACGTTTGAGCACTGGCGCGCACTGTTTTCACACTTTTCGGCGCATATACCGGAATTACCGCTGCTGCGAGAGAGACACGACGGCGACGAGGACGACGACGACGACGACGTACGGACGTCATCAGTTCTCGCGCTCGGTGGCCATATTTCCCCTCTGCACACCTCTCACTTTTTATCTCCCTCTCTCTTGCACTTGCTCGCGAGCGCTCGCTCACTACTCGCCAACCGCTCGTTATATAGCTCTAATTATACGATGGGATGTCGGTGTGACGACGGCTTGGATGTGTGGGTGCAAATAAAGACTTTTTTTCTTGGTTAGGAGTGCGGTTTTTGGAATTATTTTGTGGATAAATAGAGAGAAGGATCCTATAGAATTTGCCATCTTTTATCTGAATTTGGCAAATGCCTACGCAAGTTTTAATTTTTGGCGTTCGAAATTTTGAATCGAGCCGAGTTTTGGAGCCGGGGTAAAATAGAGTGCAATATTACCGACCAAACAGGAAGTTTTGGGCCAACTACCTTGCAAATTTGCATAACGGAAGTCATGTGAGTGGATTTTTCAGAGGGCGCGGCTTTTGAGTTTTTTTAGATAATAGTTAACTAAAGTTAGTGATAAAGTGAAAGATTTAATTTTATTTATTTATTTATTTATTTATCCACCAGAGTTACAAGTAACATTTGTCGATCAATACAGAGTATAATTATAAACATAATAACACACTCCGTCGCAAATCCTACAGAGGAAGATAACTTCCTATTCGCAGGTCCGAATTAACAATTAATTTAATTTATTTTATTATGCTATTATATGCAATATTATGCAATCAATAAAATTATAATATTGTGAGATGGTAGAAATTATTATCATCATTATTATTATAATTATAATTATTATTATTTTTATTATTATATGATATTGCGCAATGTAAAAATCATGTAATTAACAAATCATAAAAAGTGCACAATTTAAATGAATACTTTAATTTTATAATAATATTTATTTGAAAGAAAATAAATAATAATTATCAAATCTTTAATCTTTTTCTAATTTTTTCTTTTAGGAAAAAGAGTTCTCGTAACGCTAATCGCTATCGGCTGTAATCTGTGAGAAATGTGAACGACCCTTAATGCCGCTGATGTGAAACAGTGAATGCTGTGAATGGTGAACGTGACAAATAAGTTTACTTTGGTGGCGGTGTTTAAAATCCACGTAAGAATCAGAGAAATCACTTTAATTTCTTAAAATTATCTGTAGTGCTCAAAATATTCCTTAATTTTTTTCTTTTAACCTTTAGTTTTATTAATTAATGTATCAAAAGCTTTCCATAATCCAAAAATATTGTGGATTTAACTTGTTTTTTATAATATAAAAGTATATTTAAATGCAATAATTGCTCTCTAAGCATGAGTTGCATAAAAACTCTATTGTTAAATAAAAATTGATTGTCTTATGCAATTGAATTAAACAGCTGCAGTAACATCATTATTATTTATTTTCTAATTACAGATCAAAGATGGCTTTTAAATTTATAAGAAATTGGAGGCACTTCCATGCTTATGTAAACATTGAAAGTGTCAGAAATACTACCTACAAATTAAGATACATTGGAGCAGGAATAATAGCCACAGGTGTAGCAGTTTGTAGCACAACAAATGTTTATGCAGCAAGACCAGATTTAAATTTAAGACGCTTTATGGCAGAGCCAATTACAAATGTAGACCAGTTGGAGAAGAATCAAAATGATATGAAAACAAAAATGGAACTTTTAATTATGAAAATTCAAGCAGACTTTGTAAAGTCCCTTGAAGGTTTAGAAGAGGATGGCATCAAATTCAAAATTGACAGATGGACGAGGAAAGAAGGTGGTGGAGGTATAACTTGTGTTCTTCAAGATGGTCAGGTATTTGAAAAAGCTGGTGTAAATATTTCTGTTGTTACTGGTAACTTGCCTCCAAGCGCTGTTCAACAAATGAGATCTAGAGGTAAAAAAATGGATGAAGGCTCTCTTCCCTTTTTTGCTGCTGGTGTTAGTGCTGTCATTCATCCTAGAAATCCAATGGTACAAAATCTTGGTAACCAATAAAGTATTTTTCAAAATTTAAATGTAATAATCATTATTTCTTTTTTAGGTTCCAACAATTCATTTTAACTATAGATACTTTGAGGTCAAAAACAACGATGGTTCTATTCAATGGTGGTTTGGAGGTGGTACTGACTTGACTCCGTATTATTTAAATGAAAAAGATGCTAAGCACTTCCATAGAACTCTACAAAAGGCTTGTGACAAGCATGATCCAACTTATTATACCAAATTCAAAAAGTGGTGCGATGATTACTTTCATATACCTCATAGAGGAGAAAGAAGGGGAGTCGGTGGCATTTTCTTTGACGATTTAGATACACCCTCTCAACAGGAAGCTTTTAACTTTGTAGAATCTTGTGCAGAAGCCGTAATTCCATCTTACATACCTCTAGTGAAACAACACAAAAATGATGGTTATGGCTATGCTGAAAGGCAATGGCAATTGCTGCGAAGAGGCAGATATGTTGAATTTAATTTGATTTATGATAGGGGTACAAAGTTTGGACTTTACACACCTGGTGCTCGCTATGAAAGTATTCTTATGTCCTTGCCCCTAACTGCTAGATGGGAATATATGCATGAACCTAAAGCAGACTCCAGAGAAGGTAAACTTGTAGAAGTTTTAAAAAATCCCAGAGATTGGTTAGAGACTAGTGTTTAAGTTTTAGTTTAAATTGAATCATTTATTTACAATTCCTAAATTCATCAATACATATTGTCCTATTTAGTGATTCAATTTTTATAGTTTGTATAAAGAAAGCTTCGAATGCAAGATATTTGTTTAGAATTACTGTTACAGGTACTGGTTTTATTATTGTTAAAAATATACTTAATGTACACTTAAAATATAGATGAATAATACAATTGTAAATATTGTTAAGCTTATTTTTATAATGAATGTAACATACAGAAGGAAAAGGATTGAGAAAAATAGATTTAAGAATAAATTTTTATCCATGCGAGTACTGTCTTTTATTTTTATTATTAAATAGCATTGCATCTAGCATATAGCATAAAATATCAAATTACAGTTTGCAACAATTTGCAATAATAAAAGAAGGTACGTAAGCATTAAATTCTAAACAGAAATAAAGTTGCGAACCAAAAAATGCCAAAAAATAAATTTAAACTTTTCAAGTTTATTATGTAAAAATTCAGTATAAAAGAGGCGTTTTAAAATTTAATGCTACTGTACATCTATAAATAAATGCAATACTGAACAAGTAGACAATAATTCTATCTAGGCGAGTTTTATAAGCAACACTTTTTCTTTTGTCATCGTTTTGATAACAAGAATTAACAATTATTACTTTGTTTTTTTTTGCAGCGCGAAAAATACATATTTTCAAAGTTTAAGTATTTACATATATACAATTTGTTACAAGCACCAACGTAACTTTCTTTATAAATCATAATATACGTAAGAAATAATTTCTCTTTATATCGTATGTTTTTCTGAATTTAATTTTTTTTTCAAACACGTTATTTATAACTATAAATTTGAAACAAAATGTCCCAGGAAAAATAGTTGTATAATTACTACAGAAACATTAAAAAATTTAAGCTGCGTACACTCATTGTACGCCAAGTATTTCTTTAACTGAATAAAAATGTTCAAAAACTCATTAAATCCAACAATAAACGAAAGTCAATTCATAGTAATAATTTTAATCTTTCTTGTTCGAAAATTGCATTATAGATATGAAAGACATGTAAAACGATAGTACAAATTCCCTTTCAGTTTAACGTTAGAGATATTAGTTATTTCTGTAAAATTAAAAAGCATACATAACATAACATTTTCTTCGGGAAGTTTCAAGTGAAACTGACAATAGTTACGAGTTTATATGGCAAAATTGCTAAGGCCCCGTATTTCTCGTTTATTCACCAAGCTTTCTACGACAGTTTGACAAGCTTTCTTTGACATCTTCCACTGTGTAAAGTGCACAAAAAGTGCGGCGCGATTCAGTATTAACAAAGAAGTGGAGTATAACCATTTCTTCATTTCTTTTTCGAAATAAATAGGCGCATAAACGAACAGCAAATATCACTGAAACTTTACAGCTTCCACGTGTGAATGTATGAATTTATGTGTATGAAAAAAGTACATCGAGTCATTCATTATGCAGTCGTTATGCAGCGTAGAATGTGCATAGAATAATGAAGTCCACAGCTTTCAAGCCGCCGGCAAGTTCTTCGTTTTTCACTCGAGAATTGCTCTTACTAACTGTTTAAGTAGGGTTCTGCCGAAACTGATGCGTAGAATAATAGATACGCGCTGTTGCTCTGCTTTCGTACTTGATCCTGCAGCACTTCGGTTACCGTGTGGTCATCATATTTATACCATCTACAATAAAATGTAATTTGTCAATAAAATAATTCTGTTTTACAAAATATCATCAAGTTTAAAAATAGATTCTAGACGGAAAATCTTTTTAAAAAGGCAGTAGTAGAATTTTTCTAAAACATTTCTTTAAAATTGATAAGCAAAAAATCAAGTAAAAATTCACACTCACTTGTTTTGATCGCTGATTTTACAAAAAGCCGTGTAGTGCCCTCCATCCATGGTACCGTAATGGTTCGACATGGCGTAGAGGTTGTAACTGGAATTTACAGAGTTGTTGATGTACTCGTCCTGCACGACGTAGGATTTGAGGTTGAAGTTCGTCAGAGGGAATTCGACCGCCGTGTTTTTCTTCTCCAGGCAGCCGCGCGCATCGCCGAAACGATTCAGGTGGATGACGATAATGTGCGGCAGCTTGGCTATGTCAAACTTCTTGACGGCTTCGCGCGGCGCGTTGCAGTTCGGACACTTCCAGCCAGAGACTTTTTGACCGCTCACGAATTTCTTGAAGCAGTCCTGCAAATTTTTTAATGGATTCAGTAAACAGAATGTTTTCATTGACGGCTCATATTTAGTTTACGTGCGGATGTCTCTGAGTCATGGAAAATATCTTTGTTTTTGGTGAATCGAGAGTTCTTTAAAGAGCAAGTTCGAAATATATTGTCTTGTTAAATAAACTTACGTCTAAGGAGCATCTGTTTGCAACAGGTAAGGACATAGTAAGGCTGTTGAACGTCTCGTAGGTCGTACTTATTTTGCCACACTCTTGACACGCAATTGAGGATCTCAATTGTCCGAAGAACAGTTTTGAGACTATGGAACTTTGACCGTCCATGGACTTTTCCCACTCCTTTTCCGCAGTGCTAAGTTCACGGTCGTATAAAGTTTTGCTTCTCTGTAAAGAAAAGATCCTTTTCAATGCTACTTTCGCCTTTGATTTGCCATCTGGTAACTTTTTAGTTGCGAGTGAAATTTACCTGCTTCAAATCGTTGTGCATCCAGTCCAATAGGAACATAAGGAACTCATGAGAATCTTGCTGGTCGTAGCTTTCGAACTGAAGTTTGTATTGGCCGACGACAGTCTGAAGAAAAAGAAATGATTAATTGAGTATTATATATTTTTATTTAGCTACATTGAAAGCACGTTAGCGTAAGTGCACGTGCACTCATCACAAGGTTTCTAATTTCGTTCGTAATCGTAATGCAAAGCTTTCATGTACGACGGTCAGCAGTTTATTATTTGGCATAGAAGTTGGGGGCAAGTATATAGTTTACAACGTGAAAAATATTTTTGCATTGAGGTATTATTTTCCATTTCATACTTCTTTTGCACATATATTTTTATTGGATTTTATTTGAAATGAAAATTTTATTGCATATTCATTGATTTCGGTGAATTTCGTTTAACATAATGTCATAATTTGAGTCGTAATCGTTTAATGAAATTTTAATTTTTTAATGAATTTCACAGTTAATTTAATAATCAGAAAATACATTAAAGCCAGTAACGTATTTTTCTTTTAAAATACGAAAATAAGCGGCGGACGTTCTTCATACGAACTTGGGCATTTTCGACTAACTTCATACATAAATTATTATATCTAATAGACCACTTCCAGGCGGCTTTTACATAATTAGACGAAGCCTTTTAACATCGAGTAATGTCACATTTATGTATGAGCATGACTTCATGCACCAATTTCTCGTTGAAGAGCTCAACGACTTTTCCGTTGGAAACCACTGAAAAAATTGTAAATTTTCCAGCTTTTTCTGTTCCGACAATAAAATTTATGCAAATGACCAACGATTACTCAATGCTAATACCGAAACCCCATAATTATTCATAGATTTTTAGCCACTTCTATTAACACGAAATCGTATCCCAAAGACAGACCTTCAAATCACGGGGCGATATGGTCTTGTACTGTCCCCTCCACAGAGCCTTGATGACCTGAGCGACCTCCTCCGCGACGTGCGTGAAACCCTTGTCGTGGTTCTTGTTCAAGTCGTTCACGTACTTGTTGCTGATGAAGTAGTTGGCCAGGTAGACGGTATTGCTGAGGCACTGGATTATGCTATTCATGTAGCATGAGTTGCCCAGGTTCTTCAGGCCCGTGATCCCTGGATGCTGCAATTCAGAGAAGATCGATAATTAGACGGGTGTTTGACGCCTTTTTAGAGGCTTCGGTTGGTTCTTGAAATTGGCTGTTTTTTTGGAACTCGCGTGGAAGGTGAAATATTCACGGCGGTATTTAAGCGTGTTTGCTCGGAGGAGGCTTTAGAACTTGAATTTGGGGACTAAATTGTTGGATTCATCATCGTTTCGACGGTATTGATTCTAAAAAATTTCCTTATTTTTATCAGTATTTTAAATCACGTCATGGATTTTGAAAGACGTAATTTTGTCCAAAATTGTAGAAATAAATGTAGACTTTTTTTTTTTATATTTGAGGCAGGAATAAATGTTCGCGAGTTTTAATGCGTTACAAAGTCAAGAAATACCTAATCTGATTTTTATTATTTAAATATTCACTCGATATTTGCGAATTATTAACAGACAATTAAACTCGCAAGAACTCAATTAATCAAACACGTAAGCGACTTGCGCGATTCGTCCTTATCGCGAGCTGCTGTTCTTTTAATTGAATTTAAATTTTTACGTTCTACATAATTTCGTGTCGATTACGATTGAATTTCTAAATTCGTTCGTATTATTATTCACTTATACGATAATTGAAACGTAAGAAAAATGGCGAGAAATATTGAGCAAATCGTTTCTCCTCGGTTAATTACTTTCACGCGTTTCCTCGTACTGCTTTGATATAATTTCGAATCTCTTGTTAAATGGCGCTTGGTAATGAAATAATTATTTCAGTAATCAATCCCGCACTCAAATTGAATGACGTATTTTGAAGATAATTTTGCAGTAATAGACGTCAATAAAAAAATCCAATCGCAATCTGAGATCAAAATTTTAATTAACAGTATTATCAACAAATGATTACAAGCTTTCTAAATGTTTATTGTAGCCAAATGCAAATTTTATTTTCATAATATTCGCTTGTATTATTTTTCTTATTCTACTAGAAAATTCTTTATAAATAAAAGATGTAAAGTAATTTACTTCGTCTCGTCTTCAATACGAGACAAGTCCCGTTAATATTTTTTAAAAAACTAATTAATTATTCAGCAGGCGGCTAACAATTACAGCCTATACAGTAAACAAAGTTTTATATCAATCTCGGCAAACATTTTATATAATTAATTAAAGTTATTGCTCAGGAGTTGAAGGTGACACAATCTATGTGTTCTAAAGAAATTCTAAAATATTATTATCCCTTTTAATTGGAAATAACAGCATTAAAATGTAGCGTGTATGTTTTCTTTCGTTGCGCAACGAAAATGTATTATAATTTTGCAGTACCTATACATAACGAGACTTTTTGCGAAAGCTGCCGTCTAGACTTTGTGTTTAAAACAAAAAATAATATCGTCTGCATTAAGTAAACTGACTGATGAACCTAAAGTCATCCTAAATGAGAGCTCGTTTTGATAAAACGGAAAAAAGCTGCAGATATTGACAGTTACAAAAGAAGATGATACTTTTATTTGTTTTAGTATTGACTTTTTATTTTTATTACCTAAATATTTTGTAATATTCATCGATGATTAATTATAAATGGAATTTAACAAATCGCAAACTGTTTTAAACGTTATTTGAATTTTGACTTTAAATATTTTTAAATATAAGGTAAATCCATTTTGATCACAAAATTTGAAGTAATGCAATCAAGCAAAATCCGTTTGAAAATAAAAAGGAATTCTATTTCTCGCGTTATTAAAAGCTAAAATTCTAAAACTAATCCTGAAAATCGCCTTTCGCCAACTAGTTTTTCCTCAACTCGCTCTCGCGTCGACACGTCCCAAGTTAATTATAATCACGCCATGCCTTTATATCGATATTTTTAGAAAAGTAAACGAACACGGTGGCGCCTTATCAGTTTATCGCTCGGCCTTTGCATCATGGCCAAAGTCAGTTCCAAAAATAAAGAAAAATGCAAATGCAGAGAGCAAACTCGCGGGGTGGAGAGAAGTGGCGCGTCGGCACTCCCCGCGATGTTTACCGCCGGGGATACATATCGTGCAACAGCTGTTCCGCGTCGAAAAGCTCTCCGAGCGCTGCTCGCGGTTTTTCGCCGCGAGGAAAGAAAAAAAAGCTCGCCGCGCGCGACAAGGTGAGCATCGGCGACAGCCTCGCTTCGAATTTATGATCTATCTCGCCGAAGCCTATAAAACATATTATCGCGGCTAAGTGATTTACGGACGTTTAGCTGCTTAGCATTGGCGGGCACAAAGAGCCGTTTTTTTTTCTTTTTGTTCCCGCGTTTTCTCTTGTAGTAAAAGTTGGTATGACGTTTCTTTCAGCGAAGTTGTTGTCGACTGAATATAGGACAATTATTAAAGATATAAGGAAATTTATTATGGTATTTTATAATTATTATTATTATTTTAAATTTTACAAGATAAATTGGGATAATTATTTTTCACGAACGTTGCTTTGTTGCAACGCTTTTAAATATTTTTTAAGAACATTTTTTTATCTATACTATACTATACTCTTCTGGTTATAAATTTTATTAAAACTTCATGAATATTGAAAATCCATAAAATAAAGTTTATCTCGACCAATAATCAAGATTCTTTTAAAATTCTTCAATGTTGACATTTTTCGGACACTGACACCCCTCCCCCCGATATACTGTAATATTTATTTTAAGTAGTGAACAATTTGTCAATGAAACAAAATACAAAGGTGTTCGTAACAATTAATATGTATTAAAAAATTCGTTTTTGACAATTATTGCACAAGATGACTTGCAGGTTAAATCTGAGACTCGAAATTTCTATTGTAGATGCTTTCAAGTCTACGACTCCTGATACGTTAAATTGATTTTGTTCTACCTAGATGTATTGGTATACTTACCCGAATAATTAGATAATGTGACCGTATACTTTCATTAAACTTATTTTGTGATATTTCGAGACAAAGAGTACCAGTTTCATGACAAATTATTAACTACAACCGTGCGTAATGAAATAATCTCTTCGCATTTATTTCACTACTACCTTAACCCGAAGAAATCGAAAGCTACCAACGTCGACTATTAACCCTTCCACCGAGCGATAACCGACTCTACTTTCTACCCTCGAAATTCTCCATCCGCGAATTCATCACGCGCCCCAAAACCCCGGTACAGCTCCAATCCACCTCCTCTTCACCCTTCCCCTTTCTATCACCTTTCTAAAGTAACTGGCGATGTACTGCGGCAGGAGCTTGCCGTTGAGGTGCACCATCCCGCCGACGACGAGTCATCAGCTGCTCCCCCGAGACTGATGCTCGCGAGGCTGCACCGCCGCCCGCGCCGGCAATGGGATTATTGGGAAGCCCCGCGGGCCGGAAAACGCGAGGGAGCACGTGCCGGCTTCGCACGAGGGACTCTGTTTTTTTTCTTTTTTTTTCGGGGGATCGAATACACACCGAGCCGAGAACCGCGGGGGGGGAGTTTTTTTGGAGGCTCTCGAAGTATATAGCTTTCGGCGCGGAATAATGGGATATAAATTGGGGTGTTTGATTAGAAAGTGGACAGGAATGTTAAGTCGAACGGTGAGCTGTTCGAGTAGGTTGTCGGGGGAGAAAGATATCGCGTTTTCGCGGTAAAATCTAGATAAGGTGTTACGAAAGTAGTTATTACGCGTATACAGTTGCAAAAATACACTAATATGTACATAAACGCGAAGCAAGTTGGCGCGAAACAGCCGATATCTCGGAAGCGATCGCCGACTGCTTATCGCTCAACATTCACTTTGTACCCGCGCTGTAAAATAAATATAAATTCCTCGTTTCGAACGGATCCGGCCACCGACTACTTTTGATTCCCCAATCTCTAAATATAGCTAAACTTTACAGGTCTGTTTGCAGTGCTGTCTAAGTATTTAGAAGCTCTCGATACTTCTGTAGGTTAATTATCCGGGCGAGCAAATAGAACCTAGTTTCGAGGCTTTAAACGAGGAAAAAAAATTGCAGGGTTACTCCCGTACGGTCTCGCTCGATCTTACGATCTTTGTTTGAAGACGTTCGAGTTTTCGAGGTGACTTTGAATTCGGATTACGAATTTATACACCGGCCGCATTAGATTTTACGTCCACAATAAAAGTCTATGTAAGAATTTGTAGTAGCGATGCACAAGGAGAGTCCTTATCTTATCGTCGATACTCGGTAATTTGATTTATTGGATAAAAGGCATTCGACGCCGAGACGAGAAATTTTAATGTAAGGACTGAACCAGTCGCCGTAAGCGCGAAGAGTGCAGAAAAAAAATTGGAAGTCTCGCGATACAGGAATTTAATTATGAGGCTTGGCAGTTTTGCTTTGGAGATTAGAGTCGCGCGTGGCAGAAATCTTTGTTGATAAACGCGCTCGTAAATAATTCGGAAAGAATCCACCGGTTCGCAGCTTTTATTCTCTTTTCGAAAAGTTTCGAAAGCCGGTTTAATTAGACGGGTTTTGCGAATTATTTGTACTCCGCTCGCGGACGACAGCCCGCCGAAAGCTCTTCTCGTCGTAATACATTATGTAAGGATCGTATCTTCAATTAGCGAAGTGATTTGTTGTGTTTGCTATCTGGTCTTTTGAGAAAAGAATCTCGAGCGATCTAATGCACTGTTGTTTATTAGAACACAGTGTTTATTCGAGATAAACATTGCGATTTATCGAGGCGGGCAACAATAACGAAAGCGATTTTTCGATTAACCGGACGAGTAGTTAAAAAAAAAAAAAAAAAAAAAATAGATTAACGCGCGAGCGTTAAAGTTTCAGGAAGTATTGTTTCAAAATTGATGGGTAGACCGGACAGGTGTCATTAAAAGGCATGATGTCAAGCCGAAAAAAAGTTGCATAAGTTTTTTTTTCGTCCACACTTCTTACCGGCCGAAACGATCGCGTAGATGTTTTGCCAAAGATTGCGAGAAATCATTGCAATAATATATACTCTCAAAACAAGAAGAAAAAAAACCGATCGAACGTCGAATTTAATGATCCGGAAAGAAAAGCAGATTGCGCGCAATCTCTTCCTCCCCGCGAACGAAGTTCTCGTTAAAGATTCGATGAATTTTTAAAAGTATAATACTGTTTCCGTATCTTCCAGCTCCAAAAAGCCGAACGTTCCAGTCCGAAGGTCGCGCGCGGCGAGTGTAGTTTGTCAAGGTGAATCGGCCTGTAGCCTCCAAGCCTTCAACTCGTTCTAATCCGATATTATAAGCACGTATATTGGTTTGTGTATATTTGCGTATTAAAGAAGACTCGAACTTCTCGGGAAAATATTATATTTTTAGCTTGGCGTTAATCGGGGGAATCCTTGCCGGTGACGGAAATGTTTTTGTCAACCGAACGATTCGAGCCAAAATTGTTAAAATTTTAGAATTTTACATTGCGTAAAAACAATGTATACAAGTGGAAAATTTTTCCAGCTCGACTCGTTAAAGTCTCTCGAAGCGCGCTGCCGCGATTATATTCAAAATTATTATATATCACGAGTACGTAAAAATAATTATTCACATTCACGCAATTACATGCATATTACGTAAACCTCAGCGCCGAAAAAAACAAACTGTTCGAAACCGTCCTTACGTAACTCCTAGAAAAAAAAACAATCGGCTACTCCCAATATTCCCAAAATAAACAAACACTCGAAAGACAATACAAAACATCATTTAAATCAATCGATTCAAGTCTCTCTCCCTCGACAAAAGAATCATACGGATCCCCAATTGACGAGATAACCCGGCCTATCTGAATCCGCACGAGGCGGAGAGATACACATCGAGAACAATCAGACGAGACTAAACACCTCCTCCGAACCCTCCGGCCTCCGACCGTCGAGTCCCGCGGTACTTATTTCTCGTCGCTCGAATTAAGAGAGAGGAATTCTTTTATTCGACTCATTACACTCTCCTCCGGAGAGCGAATTGGATGAGTCAAAAAAAAGAATCTCGGCTAACGTACTAGCTCGTGGCGTGGACGGTGTGTATACACTCGTAAGCAGCGTTTATTACGGGCGTTTTAAAGAGCGCGCCTCTTCCTCTCTTCGTGCCGGAATCGTCGCGGCATTCCTCGTCGCCCGGCGAATGGAATTTCTCTCTTGTCTCGGGAGGATTGATTCGGAATGTTTTGATATTGTTGCATTCCCGATGCGCGAGCCGGGGAATTCTACGTGTGATCTAATACGCTTTATCTCTCTCGCGCGAGCGAGCAAAGAAGAGAGGAAAAAAAAAAACAACGTCAAAACAGAGTAATACAATCGATCCGAGTTCAATGCGCACGAATGACGCGCTCGGAACAATTAGCCGCCTCGGACGCGCTAATTTATGCGCGCTTTGGATTTGCTCGCGGACGGGGAATTTTTGAAAAGCGTAAAAAATAACTCGCGATTTGCATGTGAATGGGTTCGCTTTTAACCGGCGGATTTTGATTTTCTAAGAAAGTTGTTTTTTCCTCGGTTATGCGGCGATAAATCGTTCTCGATTCTTTTTTTTTAAAAGGTTTAGCGCTGAAATTCTGAGGCGATGACTTAACGGCGGTTCTTCGGTCCTCCAATTTTCTAGGAAAGTTTATTACTTTTTTTAGCAGGAATTTGCATAAAAATCTAACAATTGCCATTTTTTTTTAAAGAGCTCGAAATAGAAATTAGAGGACGAGGTCAACTTCGTTCCCCGCTTTAGTTTTTTTTTCATTCGAGCGATTAAAATTCTCAGTTATTTTACGAGCACCTCCTTAATTTTTATCGAGCCTCATTTCCCTTTCCTGAACCGACAGGACGCCTATCGAATTCGAGCCTGCACTAATCATCCCTGAAAAAAGAAAAACCAAAAGGCGCTCGCAAAAAAAAAACTCGTCGCGCGTAACAACCGTGACTTTGTGAATATTCGCGCGCGGAAAAAAGAAAGTCAATTAACGGCGAGAGAGCCGCTTTGACGCAACTCCCCGCGGAGCCCTCCTATCAATTATTGTCGAATATAATGTTCGCCGTCATCGGCGCCGCCGCGGCACGCAAAGTTCATGTACCTGCTGTTTAGCGCAATTACATAACTCTATGAGGTAACCGGGCGCCGGGAGGAAATTGACAATACGCCGCGCGGCGAAATAATGGAGATCGCAGGTGTCCGCTTTGCGATTCGGTCGAGGTGCGGTATACGTAATGACGCCGGAAAATATTTGCCCGGGGTTTAACATTCGTCGGCGTTACGAAGTAATTTTGTCGTCGTTGACTTTTAACGGATCTTCCCTCCCCCAGATGTGCAATAACCTTTGCGGCAAGGCGAATCGACAATCTCGACGATCGCGACGGATAATCAACATTCCTTGATCCAAATTCCAATCGGTTAATCGACACCAGATTACAAGCTCCGATCCCCTCCCAAAACTGCTATAACCCCTCGCAAAGAAGACATGGTAACTTACGGGGTTGCGCTTGTCGACGACGTTGAAGAACTTGATCTGCACCATATTTTCGGCGGCACTGCACGCGGTCGACCACTAGGAAGCAACTGACGGAGGCACGAGCCGACGGCTGCCAGGCAACTGACGCGTGATAAGGAAATAATCGGCCGCGTTCGGATGCTCGCTCTCTCTCTCTCTCGCTCTCTGCTCTCCGCCGCGCTCGGACGGGGAGGGGTCACGTGACGCGCGGGAGCAGCCTCTCATTATCAGCGGACCTCCTCCTTGCTCCGCTTCTCTCTCTTTCTTTTTTTCGCTCGCGCGCGCGACCCGACGACGAGTGGAATTTTAAGAGAGAGAGAGACGCTTTTTCGAGGCTATATCGTAAGCGACGACGACGGAGTTTTTGGCCCGATGGACTGGACGGAGGGATATTGGGCAGCTTTCGCGACTGGCTCGAGTTGAGGGGGAAATTGTTGGAGGTTCTTTTTAGCGGGGTGCGGATTCGTTGTGGGCGATGGATTGTGGGTTATAATTTTAGGGTTTTTGTCACAAGTGGGAGATCTAAGATGTCGATTCGATCTATTTTTAATGCGCGGCACAGTTATAACTGTTAATCGCGTAACCTTTGCAATCGTTTTTTAGTTTCAATTTACTCTCCTAATGGAAGGTAGAGACAATCAATGTTCAAACTAATTTTTAACAGAATATTTTAACGTTGCCTTTGCTGATAAACGGTGATATGTCACAACATATATTTGGAAATATTAATTATCGCAATCAAATTAAGAATTATTCTGCCATAATAATCACAGTCTCTCGACCTTCTCCCGATAAAAATTATCTGTGCCCTCTTCATCAGGTGCAACTTTAAGATTACAAGACTTCAGGTTTGGGATCAAATCAAAATAGAGAAAAACAAAATAAATGAAAGCAGATTTTAAAGATTATCGGTGCTGTAACGGTGTGATGATAACTCTGCATTGCGCAATTTAATTTTTTATATTATATAAAAGGTTAATAAAAAATTCAACGGATCCTTGAAAATTAATGTCAAAGTATAAAATGTAAAAAATACATTTGAATTGTGAAAGTTATTACTGAATTCAAATTTGGATACGTGGTTCAAAAACGGCTAACAACTCCATCAGGGCAGTATTATAAGAGGTAGAATAAAATTTTAAAACGATAAGGAATTAAGCCTGCATGTAAAATTTCATATCGGAAAAGGAATTTATCGATAATAAAGTGTCTAGATTTGATTACTTTTATACGAACTCATCTATTAGTCTCTAAAATTCTTATCATCAATTAATAAGAGTATGGTCTAAATTCCTCAGTAAACCCAATGAGAATATTAAAATTCATTGAAACTATCACTACTCAACAACCAACCAACCGGTACCCCCGAATTTCGGTCCAAATCAATTATAAATTTGACCACAACTTTCCCTTTCAAATAATCCAAAACCATCCGAAAATCCCAACGAGCCACCTCGCTCGGTCAAATCGCACCGTCAGTCCCGCTCGGCTTTTGCACGATCATCAGTCGGCCGTTCGATGACGCGCTTTCTCTGTGTGAACGCCCCCCTCGCCACCCCACCCCCCTCCCCCCGCGCGCCTCGGAAGAATCGCACGTGCAGCGATCGGCGCTGCTGACGAAACCCGAGCGCAAAAAAACAGAAGCGGCCGCGGACTGGCTGGCGTCAGAGAGACAACACGAAGCGGCGACGACGACGTCGTGTTTTCGGGGCGTGCGCTCCTGCTGCTTTCTTTGCGCTCGTAAACGCTCTCTCTCTCTCTCTCTCTGTCTCTCTCTCTCTCTCCTCTTCGCCGCGCAACGCAAACACGTGACGAGCAGCTGAGCGCGCGACGGAGACAAGCATACGCGCGCACACGCTTTTCGACGGGAAGGAGAGTCAACAGGAGATATCGAGGGAAAACGTCTTTGTTAGGCCGCGGCGCGGCGACGGCGACCTCGCGGGGAGCGCGGATATACCGGCGCCGGGAGGAGGCTTATTTCGTCGATCGAGGTGTGCGAAAACACCTGCGGTTGGCGAGGCTTTTGCGCTTGTTTGACTCGAGACGACTGATGGGCTCTGCTTTATTGAAACTCTTTTGGTGACATATTGAAAGAGAGACTCGTGTATTTGCGGTTGTTTTTTTTATGCGAATTGAAGCGGTTTACGTCGAAAGAGGCAATCGTTTTTATTGAGAAGTCCTTTTTGATCGACGTTGGAAAACAATTTTATTGTAGCGCAAGCGGTATCGATTGGAAGGAGGTGGATTGTAATTAGCTCGATACTTTGCCTCGGTAAAAGGCAGCTTCTTACTTTGAGCTCGAATAATAAATGAATTGCAAGAAAATCAGAACCCAGCCGCTCGTTCCTTGAATGATAAACTATGTAAACATTGCACAATTGAGTGTTTTGACATGCTTGTAGAAACAGTGGTTAATGATGCAGAAGAAGCAACGAGAGATTCGCGAGCAATTAGCCTTTTTAACTTTTAGATTGAAAATTCACTTTCGCTCGAGGCGTTTGCAAAATTAATGCCTTCGTTTGCAGATTAATGGAACAAGAGGTATTAAAACCACCTTTGTGTTCTTTTTTTTTTTTATTGATGTCAAGCTCGAAATTACAATCTGTTTGGATTACTTCATTTGTTTTAAGTCAATATTCGCTAAAGACATTGTATTTTATTTCAAGAAATTATTAGGAGAATCGATAATTTTGTAAGAAAAATACGACAATTTACTTGACAAAAACTCCGAAACTCGAAGAAAACCATATTACCACCATAAATATAATTTACTTAACTCAAGGATACCCTTTAATCCTAATCTCATTCGACAAGCATATCAGCGCTTAAGCGCCGCAATAACGCGGCTAAATCTCCTTTTAACGCGGCGAAATAATTACGTTACACGGCTCCGGCTGGTTTCGTGACGCCACAGGCCTATTTTTTTCTCAAGACGCCGCGTCACGAGCCTCGAGCGTAATGTGTACACAGAAGAGCTGCTAACGCTCATTACCATGTCGGAACAATTGCGCGCAATCGAATTATATACGAAAAGGAATGCTGCTCAGGGCCGAGTACCGTGTAGGTCCAGCGTAGCTCTAAATTTAGACGCCGCGTGAAAAAGCTGACCGATTAAGTGGTCCGGAGACCGCTAGATACGCTTCCGGTTTGGACTTCCTCTCTTTTTTTTAGGCTGGAGGTCAAAAAACTTGAATAGAGAAATTTGGTCGGCGATTATCGGCTAGTTGAGAGGTTTCCGGTCGGTGTTTGGAGGTTTTGTCAATGGGGTCTTGTTAGTAAATAAAATGGAGATTAAACGCTTTACAGTGCTCGCAAATGGATGTGATGTAAATTTTGCGATATCGACATCGACATTTTTTTAGATAATTCAATATCAAGACTATACTTTTTACAAGGTGATGCTGCAATAGAAGACCTTTGATTTTGGTTTTTAACCTCTTTTAGTTATTAATTAGCAATATTTGTAAAGAAGCCTTCACGATTTATTGTGATAATGCATAAAACTTGTAATAACTTTCTGGAACTAACAATACTATTTTCAAGATTAAAAGCGAATAAATAAATTATTCCGAATAAAAAATTTCAACTCAAAGATCGCTTGTCTGTAAGTAAATAAATAAACACTGCTGTATCGGCAAGACGATAGAAAAACTTGCGAGTCAGTCAGCAAAAACCGCAACTTTTTACTGACCCGAAACAACGTTGGCAAAAAGTAGTTGATGTATCAAAACTTAAAGTGGAATCGTAGGTTGAATTTATATTACACCCGTAAGTTTCCATTTGCACTTTGGAATTTCATCTACAGAGTCAGCAAAAATATTTTTTATTGAACATTAAAAAACATGAAAATGTATAAATTATAGCTTATTAAAGAAATGTTGCACGATCCGATAAAAGTAAATGATGCAGTTAATAATTTTTTCAATAATTTGCCAAGAGAAATTAATAATCTTAATGATCTACGATAAAATTTACAGCAAAATTTCAGATCGGACTGATATTTTTAAAGAGCAAAGCCTCTGCCATCGATAAAAAGAACTCTTTTTCGTTCAAATTACGTAAATCAAACAAAAACTCATTTAAAACAGTTGTTTACAAATAAAGCTTACACAATTAGTCGATCGTAATTGTAAATCCGCAGCTGATCTCACACTCCATTTACAGAAGCTATAGAAAAAAAGTAGCTCTTCGCAAACACATAAGCCACTTTATCCAAATGTTTCATCATGTAGCAGGCCAATTTTAACTAATCATCCGTTTGCTGTTCAAACGAAACACCGAATTGTAAAGGAGAGCAATTTGTGTATCGTTTAGCGCTTCTGCCGCGAAACGACAAAATTCCTCGAGCTTATAAAACGTGACTGCGATTCTTTATTCCGAAATGGAATTAAAGATTCAACGTCAGAGTTTGAGAAATTGGAGATGTGTTATTGTCGAGGAATATTATAAAGAGAGGAAGAGATGATTAGTTTTAATATATTTTTTTCTTGCTTGGCGTCAGAGCACATATTTTTCTATTACGCGATTGCTTTCCGGCTTAAGTTTTTATCGAATACATCATTTTTTATATCATTTTTTTCAAGTGTCCTTAATCAATTTTTTAAATCATTATATTATTAATTGCAAACTATCTTTTACGGTAATAAATTTAATAAGATTAGAAGATTACTTTAACTTAATATATACATCATTTAAACTACTATTACGTAATGTATTTGTATTTAAACGTGACGTTTATTCACGTGTTAGTTTTTATATGTAAAAGAATCCATATAATATATGAATGTTTAAAATGTAAAACCATCGACAAAATACGATGCGTTCACGTGAGAAACGTACACACATTTTAATTGCGCAGACTTTAGCCACCAATCCTTAGATGTGAACAATGTTCAAGTGTAAAATCCTCAACTCATAATGACAAGGGCGGAAAATGTTGATATGAATAAAATTGCGCATGAAAAAGTATTTAGTTAAGTAAAAAAAAATTATGTTGTATACAATAACATTATTTACATCAGTAAAGGTGGTAAAAAAACGTTCTATCTTCACACCGACAAAAAGTTCAAATTACTAAATTAATACACGTGCTGCCACAGTGTCTTTTATCGCAGGAATTATAAAACAAACAAAGTAGTCAAAGAAAACCTTTAAACGGGCGATAATTTTTTGCTTAACGTCTGAATAAAGTTCACTCTACGATTGGGAACAGATGTTTTGTATTTACGCAAGGAGGTGAAAAATATAACGCTATTATTGGTAGTCTAACCATCTATAAACTATATATATATGTAAACCTATATTTTTAAACATTTGATTGTCAAATCTTAATTGTTTTTTATTCATAAAAATAATTCGTATTTTTGAGATTTTCTACTTCCTTATACTGCAATAACAGAAGATTCTAAGTATCACGCCTACTTTACCGACCTTATTATACAAAAATATTGAATAAAGGGTATATATATTCATAAAAATAGGAATGCTTTATAACAATATACTCACCAATTGTGAACTGGCATATACCGGCTCCATGCGTCGTTCTCTATTGCAAGAGATTTTACTATTCGCAATCTCGGCTGCCTTATTCCTGTCTGGCTTTGTGGATCTGTTGACCTCAGGCTTAAAACCGTTTAAAGCCTGAATAAAAAAAAATTGTTTTTGCACATTATAATGAAATAAGTATTCAATTTTTCAACAAAAAATAAAATGAAAATACTCAACGTTAAAGATTTTAAATTAAAGGAATTTAAAGTAATTTTATAAGTGCCATTTTCAAGCAAAAAGAATTTTAATATGTTATAACGATATCATTAATAATAAGGAAGAAAATAATATGCAAAAAAAAATAATTGGGAGTGAATATATCCTATCCGAGAAAACTCTACACGCTATTAGTTCTGCATATCTATGTATACACAAAAACAAAGGGGTGTAGTTTTTTTCTGTGTAGGATATGTTTCGGTTCCAAATAATTCTAGAATTGCAATAGATAAGTGAAAAATTAATTAAGAAAAAGATTGTGAGAATACAATATTGTAATAATACAATATTGTAAAACTATGGCCTATTAGAGGTAAAGGAAAATTTATTAATAGGATAGTTGGATAATTAAAAAACATAATTTTCTAGAACTTACTTCTGTGTGCTTGAAAACTTACATTTTCAGCTTAAAAAAAAGAAAAAAAAATAGCAATATTTACTTGATGGTTCGTTTTTAGCTTCTTTACCTTATCTTGAAAATTAGGAACGGAAAGTGAACGCTTAAGAGTTGGAGTTTTAGGCGTATTTTCAGATTTAAGCGGCACTTTGCAAATTTCTTCCTCATCTATATCCATTTTTTTAACCGGTGTCTGCGGCTGTTCTATTTTTGGTGGAGTTATTGGAATGTTTTCCTTTCCGTCTCTATTCATCGATTTTATATTAGTTAATTTCGAATTTTCCAAATTTAATTTGATTGCAACATTATTACTTACAACATTATTATATCTGGCTTAAGAGGACGTGCGGGTCGAAGTTTAAAAGGAGTTTGTACGTTTTCCAGTGAAGGATATATTGATGTTCCGTTTCTTTCTGCGTTCTGAAGTTAAAATTTATGTAAAAATGTCTAAAAAATTTGAAGTTTTATATTTTATTATCTCACCAATTGCTGCATTTTCCGCACTGTATCCCGCTGTTCGTGCTGCCAATTGCTAATGGAGTTTTGCTCATAGATACTTTTTCCGGATTGATCAAATACATTTTTATCCAAAGAGGGCTTATTACTTCTATCAACAACAGGTTTTTTTACCGACATGTTTTCCACATATACCTTTACATCTTTTATACTATTTGTCTGCATAAGTTTATCATGTAATCCATTGGAACTAGAGAAAATGGTGCTTGGTATACTCGGATATAAAGATTTTGTTTTATCATGGATTGATGTTCCTGATTTTATGGATATATAAGGATCTGTATCTCTCATATGCTGCAAGATTGAAAATAATAATTAAAAATGAAATTAAAGCTAGCAATTTTATTTTAAAATGACCCTAATATATTTTTTATATTAAATATAAAATTTTTAATAAAATTTTGAACTTACTGTTGATGAAATTTCAGTTTTTTGTGAATTTGAGGCTGAACTCAATTTAGCTTTTACTCCAACTCGGTGCGATCCGCCTAATATCGGAGAAGGAACAAAATTTTGGTTTTCGTTTAACGAACAGAAGTCGTAATTAGTGCCGTCAAATTCAGTACTTGAAAACTAGAATTAGTTATTTAAAATTAATAATTATTTAGAAAAAATTATAAAAATTTTAAAATGTTCATGACCACTCAAGTAAAACCAATAAAAGTTCATGACAACCAGTTTTTGTCAAGAATAAAAACTTACACTTGTAGAATGAAGTCTGCTACTTTTAAGATCTACAACTAGATCTGGATATGTGTTTACCCACTCGTTAAAACCTCCTTTTAAAATGGCTAATTTATTATATTTTGTGCCTGCATCCCTCTCTTCTAAACATCTTTTCAACAATGATATTGGACTATTAATCTTTGCAGTGTTTAAAGAATCTGAATCAATAAGAACAACAATATCAGTATACTTTGATGATCTTCTGTTAAATCGATTTAATGCTTCTTTGTCCTTTTTCAGGACATCCATGTAATATGCATTTGGCTCGTGGCTGAAAATATTGTAGATATATATATTTTATAAATACTATAATAATTATTAAATATAAAAAGATTTCAATTAATTAATCATTAAATTGGCACAAATTTTTTTTAGGTTTATGTTTAAACTTAAGACTTATTTTTAAATTTAATCTTTAATTTACCTGAGTTGAATTTTCTCTGGTGGAATGTGAATTAAATTATTTTGGAATGATATTCGTAATTGTTCAAATTCTTCTGTTTTCCTTACATCAATAATCAGTACTCTTTTTTCTTCAGTTTTGTTATTCTGATTCAGAATTTTATACAATTCTGTGCACGTGATTTCATCTTTTTTCTTCGGTTGGGGTTCATCACTTGGAGTTTCAGGAAATTTAATGTCAATGTCTCCATCACTATTAACTTTAGAATCTACCTTTGAATTCTCAGTAATTGACAATTGTTTACTTAATTGCTGTGCCGTTTGACACGTTATTGTTATACTGATTTTCATTTCTTCGAATCGACCTTTTATTTCTTTTATCTAAAAAAAAACAATTCAAACAATGTTATTATTATACAATAGTTGTAAAAAAAATAAATCTGCAATTTAAATTAAAATTTGCATTACTTTATCATTAGGAAAGTATTCTTTAATTGTTTTTTGGTCTAATTTTTGTTTTTTCAACCAGTTTACACACAATAGCCATCTTCCGAAGTAATAGTATGCAACATCAAAATTTTTCATTTTTTCCGCTTCCAGACCTGTTTCATACATAATATTTAAACGTGGACATATTAACATAGGATTTCTTCCTCTTGGATCAAATGAATTAATTCGCGCATCAAGCCCATTGAATTTCTTTTTTATATCCATCATTATTATATTTATAACAGCAGTACCTAAACATATTAAATATATTATATATTATTTATCATATATTAATCATCAGTACTTATATAAGTTCTGTCAATGTTTATAAAATACATATGATCCTGATAACAAAGATTCAATATAAATAGCAATTCTACTATTGTAATCTAGTTGTGCTACTAAATATTTCTATCCATTTATGTCTTTTCAAAAAAAGATCAAACATTATAATACCTCAAAATGAAAATATTTAATAAGTATGAACATTCATAACAGAAAAATATTTATTTGTAAGTTCAACTTAACCTAAAAAGTAACTTTTTTTAAAATTTGACTCAATTGCTATAGTACAAAAAGTATTTTAAAAAATCCGATGAAACAGTAAACTTACAAATTTTCTTCAAGTAATAAAATATTTACACATTTTTACTTTGTTAGTAGAGTGTCGACTGATTTTAAGAAGTTTTGAATTTCTGCGAAAGTGCACAGGTTGTAATTCTATTAACACTAATAATCTTATTATGCACTAGATTAAAGTACCAGGGAATATAGCATTTATTAGGAAGATTTGCGACTCCTAAGAAAGAAAACTGAAGGTCATTAAAATTACTTTGTGGAAAAAACCTACCCTAATATACTTTTGACAGCATTTCTCTGTATAACGTCAACGTAAGTACTTATAAAAAAGTAAAGAATAAGACTGAGTATGAGTTGTATACTACCTATATATATGGTGCGTGTACGTCTCTGAATCAAGGTTAGGTAATGACACAGAAAGCGGGAATTTTTTGTTAAATTGAAATTTCATTTATATTTACATTTACTTTATGTAAATTACATTATTTAGACATGAAAATTTTCGAAAATTTTGAGAAACGTATAAGTACTTTTAAATTTTGTTTTAAAAAATAGATCAAAGGGCGCGAGGACGCCCTATACTGGCAAGTAGGAGTTTTTTTACTTTCATAATAAAACTTTCATAATGAAAAGTTTCTAAATGGTATACATTCAAATTTCAAATGATAATTTATTTACCAATAACAATAACTTATACAATATAAACAATTACCAAATTACCATAATTTTGTTGTATGGCTCTTTTCAAATTAAACCATATTTAAATAAATGACAAAAATTAAACTTAAATAAATACACATCTTTCTTCCTGTTATATTTATGTGTTTAAATATTGTTAAATTAATCTCCAAGCTTTAACTCCTCGCATTTCAGCCCTTTAAAAACTGGCATAAAAAAGATACATAAATCTAATAACATTTTCAAATTGACTTTTGGAGAACTTATCAACTTATGCTTAATATCGGTGAATCAGTCCATTTAATTTTAGTAGTAGGCTTGGCTAGAATGGTATTCTAACGTCCTAAAAGTTCTATAGAAATTAGAACCGATAGACGAATGAATGACCGTCACAATATTTTGTGAAGCTCTAAAATTTAGCGTTTTACTGTATGAAGATTTTATTTTAAAGCAAATTAAATGTTTATTAATTAATTAAATAATTCATATTTAATTCCACTTTGAAGTGATTGATAATCTTTAGATGTACATTACTTATATTATTTATAGCCCATTTTAAATCATTTGTATCTGACGAGTAATAGTTTCCCAATGACAGGACAAAAACATCAGAAACAAGTAAATAATAATTTATTAGTAGAATAAAAATTTTTACAACAATTTACTTTGTACCGCACCACCGGCACCACGTCGCCGCGGAGATCTTTGCCGACGCCCTGATGTATGTATTATCAAAACTATTCATAAGTAGGTTTAGTAACTAAAATTTCCTTTTTAATAATATTACTTATAATTATATAAAGTATATTAATTTATAAATTTTTATTGTTATAGATAATAATGGAAAGTGCACAGGTGGAAATCAAGAAAAGGAAAACGGCCCTGAAGGTGAGACCAGAGGAGTTCGCGACCTTGCAGCGTGCTGATACTGCTGATGGTGCAGATAAACCAAAATTTTTGATTCTTTGTTATCCTGGAATAACTGTTACCATAATTGGGAAAGAAGTTCACTTCACACCTGGATGACCATGTAACATAATACTTCTTCAATGAACTCAACTTTATTTGAGACCACTAAAAAATCAATAAATATTTTTTATTGTTGCCAAATCGGATTAGTTTATATTAGTTTTTTTATTGTTGAAACCGAAATAATTTATTCGTAAAATGAAAATTTGTAGAACGAATAAAACAAGTGTAAAAATTATAATTTATCTTATGCAAACTTTTTTGTAATATTTTATGATTATTAAGGATTTAAGGAAAATAATGTACACATTAACAAAGAAGAACAATTGTATGATTGCGATAAATCATATTTATTTGAATAATTATCAGAATCGTAGATACAATAGAGAACGCGAATATAGCTTGCCAACTCTCTTTTCTATCAATGACCAAAAAAACCTAACAAAATCTCGCTTGTGGAAAGTAATACGCGTGAAGGCGGAAAATTGAAGGCGAGATGCGAGAATTATTCAACAATCATATCGGACAATCATAACAAACATTCAACGATCAGGTACAAAACCGCAATCGTTTCGAATCGAAAAGTAATAAAAACGCAATTAAAATATCAAATTACTTAAGAAAAAATAATAATTCGGGAGTAAGGAAAAGAAATAAAGAGGAACTACTTTCTAAGAAAGATTGAATAAGATTTGATAAAATTTACTATGCAAACGCAGGAGCCATCTAAATATTTATACTGTTAGTCATTATTTCTCGTTCGACTTGTTTTTTAATGAGGAAGAAAAATTCTACCGTGTTTTAGCGGACAATATTCATTTTTTTATTTTTTTATTGCGATTCACTGTATCTTTCGCGAAATATTATAATCATTGACGTGTCTATTTTCTCGTTTCATTTTGCGTTTAGTGGCTTTGGCGATTCAGCTTTCTTTTTGATTTTAAATGGCATCAATGTCAACGTCATCTCCTCCTTCAGAATCATCATCAACTACGGTTGGTTTTTGCACTTGCTGTTGCTGCTGTTGTTGCTGCTGCTTTAAAGGTTGTTTTGCTCTATCATCATATTCGATCTGAAATAAAATATTAGTTTAATAAATTAATTTATTTCTTTATACCTTTTTTTATTTAATAATAAAAAAAAACACAAACCTCCAGATCATCATCTTCCTCGTCAGATTCAGACTCTTCTTCTTCAGCCTCCTTAAGCCATGTGAGGAAAGGGGCAGCTTTATCATGAATCTCTTGAGAAATATCCTTAGACACGTACTTCTTACTAACTTTGCTAGACCATTCAAAAAGAGCTTTTTCCTCCAAGATATCATTGTCATAGAAAAGCTAAAATAAAAAGAGTTATTAGATTCAATCTTATTAAATCGCAATGGTAGAATAATTAATCACTAAATTTTTTTATTATTGTCACCAAAATTTTGACGCTTTTTTTTGGATTTGTTGACAGCTCACCTTCAAAATTCCAGGCACCTTCGGCATGAGCACATCCTTATGAAGGGCAATAACTTGCTCGATGCCTCGAATGAGATATTTCTGAGCTTTGACGTCATCGTGTGTAAAGCGGAGAAGCAGAACGCGGTACTTCTTGACTTGAGCTGCGATATGTTGATCAAAAAGCAATTCGGCAAGGACGAGAGGTGCCTTGGTCTTGATCTCGAGGCGCTCGGCTTCTGTAACGAGCTCCTTGTGATTGTCCAGTTGGCCAGCATCGCGACGGCACTTGACGAGCTTGTAGAAAATATCCATACGCTCTTTCTCGCTCTTTTCAAGATCTTCGCTGATAGTCATGCCCTTGGCACCGTCGGTCAAGTCTTGCAAACGGGCACGGACGGCTTCCTCTGAGACATCCACAGCCCATTTGGTTCCGCCATCATCGTCGTCGTTGCCCTTACTCGCTAAAATAAAAAATAAAATAATTAAAATTTACAGTTTGATTTAAAAAAAAAAAAATAATAATAAGAATGATTTGACAAAAGTATTTTGACTTAATTCTATTATATGTTTCTATTAAAAGTGTGGAAAGAGATATCTTGAAACTTTGTCTGAAAAAAGAAATTGAGGTTTAGTTTTGTTACCCATTTTCTCGGGAGCCTCAACGACGATGTCGGTAGTATTGTTCTCATTCTCGGGCGATCCTGAACGTTCGCCGTTAGTGTCACCATTGGTGCGCTTAGATCTCTTGCCACGCTTGCCCTCAGTCAACGAGCTTCCCTGAGCTGCCGGGTCCAAACTCGGTGGGTTTTTCAGAATGTACGTGTTTAATTTATGATTGCTCTCCAGAGCGCCATGATGGCCACAAGCTTTGCAGCCCTAGAAATTAAAAAATAGATTTTAAATTTCACTTTAAAAGGTTCACAAATGTATTAAAAGATTTTTCAAATTATTTTTGCAAATTATAAATCTTTTCAATTAATTAGAAATTGAGCAAATTTAATAGAAATTTTAAAATTGACGTTTTTGACAGGAGATTCAAAGATGTTTGGAAAACAATAAAAAGTGGTCTTACCTGCGCGATGGTGCCTTTCTTTGCATTAACAAGCAATTCGGTCTCGGGATTATCACAATTCGGGCAGAGCACATATTTTCTAATGAATCCGTCAAGCAGATCCTGGAGCTTGGAGGCATCGTGACTGCCATTGACAATGAATCTCTCATTTTTGAAATCGAACTGCGTCTGTGCGCCGAGCTCGCAGCCAAAAAACTTGGTGGGATAGGTAGCTGGGCGACCAATGGCCTTGGCGACTTCGACCATGTTGACAATGACAGTTTTGATGCCGTTGCCCTTACCCTCGACCTTAGCCTGAATGCGGGGCATTTTGTAGCGATAAAAGGCATCGCTGACGCCCCGATTTACGTTCACGCTTCCCATCTTGAATTTCTGTAAGTGTCTCTTGCCTTAAATGAAAAATAAACGATATCTGTTGTCGACTCCTCGACTTTAGCTGATACGTGATGACGTCGGAAAATGGAATAGGATGCTGATGATGTTGACACGATCAAAATAATTGCACAGCGTCGTTAGCCTCCCCTTTCTCTCTTTATTTTTTTTCTTTACTTATAATGAATTTTTGATGTTTTTTTTTATAAAGAGCACCGAATTATCCGACTTCTCTCTCATTAAAGCTTTAGTTCTGCGCGTTTTATTACGCCGCACCTCGCCTGTAAAATAAATGTTAATTATAAAATATGCATTACGGCGACGACTTGTCAATCTGTGCATTTATTGAATTTGTTTGATTTTGTAAATGTTGTACAAAATTCTAATTTAAATAACTCATTATGTCTTAATTTATACTTTTAAGAAAGTAATTGGTTTGAAAAAATTGCTTGTTATTGCAGCATTATAATAAGTTACTTAAAACATAGGAAAATAAACTGAGACTCTGCTAAGTGAGTCGGATTTCTCTGATGCTTACCGTTAGGCGGGGTCTCAGGTAGGTAAGGTCTTGGTCCTCGTTCTCCTGGTTCTCCGATGAGCGCTGGCCAGCGACAGTTTGAACGTCGCACAGCGAGCTCGCCCGAGGGCCTCTACCGTGAGGTAGCGGGGTACGTGTCGCGTCAGGGTGGTGTACGTTTAGTGCGCTGAGCTGCGCTGCGCTCCAAATGGACACCAGTCACGTTTCCCTGAACGGCTGAAGCTTCCGATGCCTATTACTGCAACAAATCCATAATCAGTATTCAATCTTTTCACGTTAGTTTTCGTTAGCAGTAAAAAATTATGCTTTCACTGATAATTATTGATTGATTAAATGAGTTTGAAAACTTTTTTTAAATGAATCTGTAATTGGACTGTTACGTTTACCGAGTCGCAAAGCAAATAGTTTAAACACTGTATTATTATTAATGGTGATAAATGTTTTAAAATGTTTGGATTATTAAATTAATTTTGAGCACATTCTTACGTTAATTTTTATGCATAGCTACCTTAATGTTCCCACTTCAGACAGAACAATAACAAAGGAGAAAGGTCCAGGATTTGTAAAGCGTAGTATAAATTTCACAAAAGATATTTAAGTTCATTTTAAAATTAATTTAATAATTATTATGTATACATAAGTGAATATAAATAACTACATAAATTCTTAAAAACTAATATCATTTCGTGTACAAAATTTCTTCAAATCTTGATAGAAATGCTTAACATACTAAAAAATACATCCAAAGTGCAAACAAGAATTTTGTATTTCTTAAAGTACATTATTTATATACAATAATTGTAAAGCAATAGTATTCCAATAATATCTTACAAGTTTACGAGACATTGGCTGAATCTCGTCTAGGCACGAGAACCCAGCCATCTTCATTTGTAAAAATGGGGAATATAGGTAGCGCACCTATTTCTAACGTGTTATTCCTTTCAACTTTTATCAGCTCTAACTGTCGCGTTAAATTTCTGTAAAGCTTAACTAAAGATTGCTTTTCATCTTCTAATTTTTGAATCGTTTGCTGACGTGCACAATTATCGTCGTTTAAATTTGAAAGCAATTTTTTTTTATGCTGGCCTCTAAGAGCTATCTCAGTTTGAACCTTCAGATACTCTTCAGCTAAAATATTATGTTCTTCCCAAATTTGAGAAGAAATCGCGCATCTATAATCCGGCATTATGGGCCTTAACTCAAAATCGATCAAACTATAAATGTCGTCAAAGTTTTTATTTTCCATGTTACGAAACAACCAGTCGGAATTCGTAACTGCATTGTGCAAAGAAGTCACTGTATCGAATTCCCATGGCGATTCGGTATTAGTATCGAGTTCCCAAGAATTTGCTTCACATTCAATCAGTAATGGTGTCATGTTAAGTTGCTGCAAAGGTACGCTAGGCATTTGTTCTTGTACCGTATCATCTGATTTGTTGAATATTGGGTCTGGCTTGGATTGATCAGAACTTAATGGTAAAATTTTTCCCGTATTTCCTGAACTCAATTCTAGCGAGTCGTTCGATTCTAAGTCGAATCGCATGTCAACGTCGCTAGACTCTGATACGGCAGTTTCATTCGTGTTACTATTTTCACAGTATTCTATGGGCTGCAAGTGTCCGCTGAAGAATTCTAACAAATTGGTCATACTAGCAACCAGCTCGTTCATTGATGGTCGCTTTTCGGGCACTTTGCTCCAGCATTTTACTAGGAGATCTTCTATGGGTTTCGGGCAACCCTCTAAGAGTGGTGGCCTTTGTCCGATGTGTACTGCCCACATGATTCTGTATGCCGAGCCGCCGATATCCTCGAAAGGTTTATTCCTAGACAGTATTTCCCAGAGAATAATGCCCCAGCTAAATACATCACACTTTTCTGTGTATTTAGATCCTTCAAAGACTTCGGGAGCCATCCACGCCGCCGAGCCTTTGTTGTTTGTCATGTAGCTACTCAGATCACAGGCTGTGCCAAAATCGCAGATTTTCAGCGTCCGACCGCCAAGAATTAATACAAGATTTGAAGGTTTTAGGTCCCTGTGAATCAGAGGTTTCGGCGACATATTATGAAGATACGCGACTCCTTGAGCACATTGAAGCGCCCAGCTGATCGCGTGGCCAGCAGTGTAGTGGAGCTGTGAGTTAGAATGCAGTAAGTTATACAAAGATCCACCTTCTGCATACTCCATGACGAGGCATACTGGGTTCTTTGTACACGCGCCGTACAATTTGACAATGTTGGGGTGATCAACCCTTGATAATTGTCTAACTTCTACTGAAAATGCTTTCCTCTCGCCTTCTGAATTGATGTGTTTTATCGCCACACTTTGACCTTTCCATGTTCCTTTCCATACAACGCCGAACGATCCTTTGCCCACGATTTCTTGCGGATCGATTTCATTGTAATCTATTTCTTCAACAAACTGTCGCCGGAAAGTCATGTCTTCGTTTTCGTTCATGATTAAACTTTAAGTGTTTATCTTTTGAATAAAATTAATGGGTTTGCATTTTCTGTATTTGTATAAAATACACTTAATTTTCTTCAGTAAACGTTACACGCCTGAAACAAAAAAATTTTCATGAAATATGTTAGAAAATAAATAATTGAAAAATAAATAAATGAAACCAAAAACAAACCTAGGTTAAAACTAAAATATTAGAGATTATAAAGTAATGAAAAAAAAAATCTAAAAATTTGCTAAAAGTTGGCGTAAAAATAATGAGAATGAATTTCAATAAACTTACTTTTAATTGCATTAAAATTCCTGGACACTGGTCACACACACTTGTCGAGAGAAAACTTTACACATAAACTTCAAGCCATTTAATTCCCAAAACTTGAGGAAAAAACCGAACTGAAGAATTCATAGAGTTACTTTGTCTTTGCCTCTTTGAACCTGCCTGCTTATGGAAAACTTGTTCTTTATAATTCGTTCTTCAAAAGGCGTACTATTTGAATTGGTTTTTTCCAAGAAGATTTATCTAAATTCATCCTCCGAGATTCAAAATGTCGACATTATTTTCTTCCAGACAATAAGACTGGATATGCGATGCGGTGATCCACTTTTTTTCGAAGGATTATCAACATTACCTAGAGTTGCATGCATGCAATCACTTTGCCAAAGAAACCTGAAAGTTATCTATCCTTTTCATTTCGGGGTTACTTCCCCTAAAATGTATGACCCCACCGTTTGAGGGAGGCAATAAACTTTCTCTCGACAGGTGGAGCCAGTTTTAGATAATAAATGTAAACAATAATATTACAAATTTGCGTTTAGACTTAAGATTTTTCTTAGTTTTAAATTTAAAATATGAATAATAAATTTCTTGCTAATTACATGAAAAATCTAAACACAAATTTTACAATAAATTATATATATTTTCAATGGAATAATCACATTGGTCTTTGCTATAATAATATGTGCTCAAAATTTTATGAACTTAAATTTTATCTAAATTTTTTTGAGACTGCGTTCACTTGCTTCCTTATTTAGTTACAAAAAATTTAAAGTATTATTAATGCTACATTTAAAAACAATCCATGGTACTTCATTCATGTTTGTCAATGAGGTATGTATGTATTTTTAAGAGTATGTACACCAACTTTTATCAGTGAAAGTTTTTTACTTAAAAAATAATTGGCTCTCCTAAAAAACATCCTTTTTAAATTACATTTCTCAAATGCTCAATTAATGGATTGACACGAAAATAAAATGGCCGCTTTATCATTGTTCATTCGAGCGAGAGCCAATTATTTCGAGGACGGAAACTTTTTATAAGCCAAGACGGCCCACCTGGAAAATTTTGCGGTCCTGTGCTTGAGCAGCACCAGTTGATTCAGGAATCGCTGGTGGTCGGCGTCGTCGCTGAGAAGAGCTGGGCTGCTCTGCCTCGGCCTGATGGACAGCAGAGGTGGTCTCGGGTCCTCAATGATCATACACCCGGCCTGTCCTGAGCGACTCGATGTGACAAAGCTGCAGGGCTGCCCCGTTAACCGACTGCAGGCCGCCTCGGCGCAACTGTACTGCTGCTGATCGACGAGCTGCCTGATGACGCTGCTGCTGCTTGCGAGTGCTGTACTGCTGCCGCTGCTGATCAGACGTCGAAACGGTGACGATCTGCTGCCGCCGCCGCCCCCTGTGTTGTACACCGGTCCTTTCCCTCGGGATGATATCCTGGATGTTTCTGGAATGAGCAATTTTGCCGTCTTAGTTTGGTTCGCTTTTCTTTTTTTTTTTTATTTTGGGGTAGAAGTTTTATTGAGTGCTCGATAGATTTGTGGGAACTTTTGTATTTTTTTTTTGTAACCTTTGGTTGTCTTACAGATTTATTGAATTGATTCAAGCAAAATAATATTCATCGGTTAAAGTCGAGGAAATTGATGAAAATTACAACTTTTACTGGTACTTGTAGTAATCACATATCCTGTATAAACAGTTTATTTTCGCAGTCTTACCTTTAGAAAGTGAATTGGGGCAAAATAAACTTCCTCATAAATACCACATTGTCACAAATGCCTGTTTATTTACACCCCTCCCAACTCTCGGGTAGTCAACTCAAAAGTCCTAACCGCGACTGGGCTCAACCTAACCTCGTCGCATCGAAATCCGCTGCTATCTCTATCAATTCCGCGTTCTCCGTCCGAGATGGCTAGAAAAGTCGAGGCCGGCCGGCTCCTTTGGAAGTCTCTCATGCCGGCTGGCTTCCGTCTTGTTCCGCCTAGGCGCTGTTCTTCCGCGAGCTTATTGTCCGCGGCCGATTGTCGTTTCGCACGTCGGGCGGCGCCGGATTCGCTCCGAGCAGAATGAACATGTGGCTGCGGGAGCTCGAGCTGCAAGCTCTATATAACGTCGGAATTTCGCGGAGGATTTCGGGAGTCGCGCGGGCAGAAGGTTGGACTTGAGAGGGGCGAAGAGGGAAACAAGCGACGGCTCGGGCCTGCGAATTGAATTTGCCGCGGAGATGTATTGGTTTGTTCGAATTTCTATTTTGGACTTGCAGTCTCGCGGTGAAATTTATTAAAGTAATGAGAGGTTGGTTTATTGCCGTGCAATATGAAATGTACATTTGTTGCATACGTTTTTTTAATTAAGTAAAATTTCACAATATTTCGTAATCGTTGCGTGTATTATTGGTTTTATTGCCAACTGTTGATATTAAACTGAATAAAGCTGGAAATTTTAACCGACATTATTTGAACACAAAATTATTGTTTGTAAGTCAATACAGTTACGAGAACAAGAGTAATTTAGAATCCCATACATTCGCGAATTTATTCAGCCTGTATTTATCGAATTTGCACTCATCCTGATTAAATATTTTAAAAAGATTACGCAAAAGTATAAAAATATTCCGGTGAAAGAAGAACTACGTAAATCGGTGAAAGTGATTTTATCTTGGCTCGAAAAACGCATTAATATCGGAAAATTTAATTAAACGAGGCTTAAATACATCGCCATATCGGTTTCATAGACATCATTGACTGACCTAATTGATCATTTGGAAATCTGAACATTCTTCAGGCGCAAAAAGTTAAGGTAGAAGTGGCGGAAGTAAAATCAGTCCTTGTCTCACTTCCGTATTGAATTGTTTGCGATTGTAAATCACTTTCTAACTGTACATTTCCATCGTTAATTCACTTTTAAATTCCTCACAGCCGATCGATTAACCTACATCATGTAAATTAACGATTCCCCCTATCCTTCCCAATACTCCCAGTTTATCTTGAATTGGCGAAAAAAACGTCTCCCCCCCTCCAATGAGTAATGATCGAAATTAGCTTCGCCGAGCATCCACTTACCGAAAAAAAAAAACACCCAACAAGGCACTAAACCGAAAGCCAGACCGAATTTTTCCATTATCTCTCCAGGCAACCTAAGCCGCGAGGCTCCGCGGAAATGAGAGGAGGAAATCAAAGGCAGAGGTGCACGAAATCGTCGCGCGCTTATCGAGGCGAGAGCCGCGGAATGAAGTCGCTCTCGAGTCGTTAAACTGGAAATAACAATGAGACGGAGCGGTAATGTAATTTCGATCGCTCGCTTTTTAACGGCCCATTATTGTTACGTCTATTATTCCCTTTTTCAACGGCTTCGCCTTGGGGCGCGAAAATAAGAACGATCGAATTTCCGGGGAGGGGGAGGGGGGATGTTTGCCGGAGAAATATTGCACGTTACGCGAGTGCATGAAATGCCAGTCGAGTTATTACCGCGAGGCTTATCGGCTCGCGGTTCTTTTTTTTTATCTCACTCTCTCTCTCTCTCTTATCAGTCGCTGTCTATCTCGAATAAATATTTGAATTTTCGCAGGCCGCGGCGATGCTTTCTTTAAATCGCGAAGCCTTGTTCCGAGTGCGATTGTTCGCTTTTAAGCTACGGAGATATTGTCGCGACGCGTTTTAGAATTCGCGTCGGAGTTTACTTTGCCGGGTCGATGGAAGTGTATAGGGGCTTCGTGTCGAATAATATAAATGAGCATTGATTCGAGCTTAATAAATCACCATTGCATTAAGCTAATTGAAGCCCTAACGAGGAACCGGATAAGCTCGTAAATAATCGTTAAAGCCAGACACTTTCTGTCCGAATAATAATCATGAAATAATAAAAGAACAGGAAAATAGTACGTCCTCTTAATATTCAAGAAGATAAAGTGAAATATATATATATATATATATATACCCTTAAGAAATGGTTGTTTTTATATTCTCTCAGCAGAGTAATCGAAATCTCCCTATATCGACTTACCTCGCGACGAATCATCATTCAAAAGTTCCGCAGTGATTATCGCGGACGGAATTGAAAGCCCGGGGATCGATTTCCCGATAATGTTTGCGCGCAGCAGAAATTCGAGAGGCGCGCTTTCCGATGAGCGTCTTTTCAGGAAGATACAAGCAGGTGCCGGGAGTCCAAGACAGAGATGCCTATATATCTTTTACGGGAGGGAAAGCTCGAACGACGCGCGGAAATCGTCGAGGAGCTCGTCTCGTACGCGGGTATCTATTTTTCCGAGGATCGTTTGTAAATTTTCGCGTTTCCTTTTATTTTTGAGCTTTCCGCGAGGCTGAGAGCTTTTTAAATGACGCTCGCGTTACGTAAATAGAATTTCGTTCATATAGTAGCGAGCGGGACGTCGTAAACTAGAATTGACGTTTATTGTTGTCGAATGTTGTTTGCGACTTTGTCGCGGAGGCCCGATTAAACTTTTTGAAAAGTGCGCCGAGCCTTTTGTTCGCGTTAAGAACGTCGATAACACGCGATTTCCCGACGGTGTAATTTGCGTAAAACAACGCTAACACCAACCCGAAAGCGGCCAGAAACATTCAATTACCGCAAGACGACGAGAAGCTTAAAAAAAAAAAATAAATAACAAGCAAGAAAATAGAGCGGACCGACGCAGCGAATGCGGCAATGTACGCGACGCCTATATCGCAGCCACGCGAGGTGTGTACTCGCGTGCATAATATCGGAAGAAAAGCAGTCCATCGTGCCGCGGTTTCTTGCGCGGCTCCCTTTTAGATGAATCGCGGTGCTCTCGGCGTTGATTTTATTTACGTTTACGCGCGGGCTGCTTAGCCGTTAAGCTCTGGGTAAAGTTTGTGCGCTATAAGCTTATTATCTTGGATGTTTATTGTTGTGGGTTCGGTAAGTATAATGCAGCTGTTTCGCTCGGGGAGAATGAATTATTATTGTGTGTACGATGTGCCGATTATGCCGAGTATTTACTTCGATTTATATCTTGGTGCTACTGGATTTGTCTGAAGTTTGGCACGAAAGTTTGCTTTTGTGTATATATAATTTAAATATTTTTATAAAAATTGCTAACAATAAGTATTTGTTTTCAACGGGAAGTTTCAGAAACAAAATTTATCTTCTTTCTGAAAAGATGCTTTTGTTTCACTTTCAGATCAAAATCGCTTAAGGAAAAAGGCGATGCTTCCTTTTTTTTTTAATGAAAGCTTTTACCGCGAAAAGAAAGGAATCCTTTATGCACGGAGAAATAACGAGCTACGTAACAATAATTCATAAATATTCTTTATTTCTGAACTTCGTTTCAAATGTTTTTTTTTATCAGATTCCTTTATTTAAAGTTTAAGAGAGTAAATATAAAACATTTGCTTCGAAAGAATCGTATTGTAAAGTTTTGCCTTCCATCAATTATTTAAGGCAAAACAAGACAGGCGTCTCTAGGATGGCAAGTAAACCGTACAACTCTTGTTATTGGAGATAAAGAATCAAAGGAATCGATCGCTGCCTTCATCCTTCGACATCGAACATCGAGTCTCGCTAATGATACCGCAATACAATGTACACGCTCTCTAAAACAATTTTCGTTGCACAACGAAAACGAGATAATAAATTGCGCAACGTCGCGTTATAAATCAGCCGAATCCCGTTCTCTCTATAAAGCGAGCGGCTCTCCGAATCGAAGAGGGTCCCACTTTCCGCCCGTTTTAAAAATCGCGAAAACAGCATAAATTTTGCCCCCTCCCCGACGAAAAGTTCCGTCTCGCCGCGGGGAGAAGTTCGACAATACGGAGAGCAAGAAAGTCGGACGATTTATGCCCGTCGGCCGCGCGCGCCGAGTTATCATTATTTCGACGATTCGGCAATCGCGGAAATTAAGAGAACCTCGCGGATGTTCGAAAGAGAGAGAGAGAGAGAGAGGCCGAAGTTTAATTGGATCCGAAGCCGTTCTGCCGAACTGGAAAACGTGATTTGTCTGCTGTGGTCGAGGAGAGATGTGTGCGCTTTTTGGCTGGAAACAGTGTCGGAGCGATCGATACACGGCTTTTAGATTTTTGGGAATTTCGAGCTTTGTCCGTTTGCTAGAAATTTTTGACGCGTATAGAAGAGCTTTGCTTCGAAATTGGGATTTAAGCCGATGTTTGGGTGTTTTAAATGAGTACAGATTACTTGAATGGAGAATTGATTCGAGTATACCAAATTCAGTTTTCTGCAGTTGGCTGTTTTTAAAAATAACTGGAATATTAGAGCATTTTGAGTGGATAAATATTGTAAGATGTGCAAGATTTTACAGACACAATAATCTCCCTTTTTAAAGACTCAGCTGCTGATATTTTTAGATCTTGAAAGCCCTTTTAAATTTTTCATATTTTGACCTACTTTATGAATATACTCTTTAAAAAGTCATTCCTCGGTGCCTCAGTGTTATTTACTCAATTAGGCCTTCAAACGTTTTATAAAGCTATAAAAAAAAAATATTTCATTTCTTCCTCATTTTTTTTAATTAAAAAAAAAAAGTGTAAAAAATTCTGCCGCTGCAAATGAGGTGAAAAAAATCGATTCCACCAAGAATTATATACTCGTAATTGACAAAGAGTAATTTTCAGATAAAATACGAAACAAATCGTCCGTACAATATATTTTAAACTGTAAATTCGAACGATAAAGGCATAATGCTCATTTTCTTTCTAAACCGTTTAATAAAGCTTACACGCGCAATTTGCATTTTATCGGAAAGTCCATGCGGATAAAATTCTAAATGTTCCGTGCGCGTGCAAAGCGATCGTTCATTTTCATCGTGAAAAAGAGTTCCGACAAGGTCGATTGAGCCGAAGTGGTCAGAGCGAAGCGAAGATGAAATATGAAGCGATGCCAGAGTCCAATATATGACCAAAATTAGTATTTATTGCTGAAACCGCGCCAAGACGAGACGACCACTCCAATCTGAATATATTCCTTTAATCAAGATACGGCAGAATTATGCACACAAATGAAATTAAAAAAAAAAAAAAAAGTACCTCGGGTCGGTAAATTTGAATTTCATTAGATGATAAAGTCGATATTCCCGAGTTTGCAATTTTGAAATATTATCGAGTTTAAAAATAGGATCTGACAACGAAAACAGCTGTATACCGCAGTGCGCGATTATCCGATCCCGACGCGACGGATGCGGAACGACATTAGAACAAAATTATTAAAGATTCAAGAGCCAAACGGCGGCTTGACAAACGGTTTCCCGAAGCAAGTTGCCGCATCGCGGATATAAATTATGCGACGCGTATATCCCGCGTCATCTTTGGTAATCGCGAAAGCTTTTTGCGCGTTACGTCGCGGCGGCCGGACGATAATTCACGTTGAAATGCCGAGATGTCCGTTCTGGAGTCTTCGAGCTTTTTCCCACGCAAATCGGAAACTGGACGATTCGGAATCGAGGTGAGAATGCATGCAAGCAGGGGTAAAAGCATCGATAAAAGTTCAGGCTGGCGAGCAAATGTACCTACATTGAACGCGGACAAGGCAGGTAGAATTTACAACCGCCTCTGCAGGTAAAAGTTTGCGGAATAATTGATGTATTCAAATTGGAAGCCGGCTTTTTTGTCAAGTCGCGCAAGACGCAAAGTAGTTAAAAGCGAATAGTAATAAAGGAGTGGACGTAATCACTGTCGGCTGACGTTTCCCGGACTTTTTAATTACTTTCGTTCGTTGCCAGTGACGTTCTCATCGTAGAGCATTAAAAATGCTTTAATGCAACCTCCAAACTTTATCAAGCAGTGCCAGATATATACTCTCATCCAATCTCGCCAAATCAAACCTTTCCGTCAAACCCGTTCATCCGCTGTGCCTGCAGAGCGACCTGCCTGCTGTTGACAACCTCGAAATCTCTCCCTCGATCCGTCTACGAAATCCCTTCGATCCTCCCAACCGTCAAACTAGCAACTAATCCAAGCCCAAATTCCAAGTGCAGCTAAGCTCCTCGCGCCACGAATCGCAAACGCGTGTCGCATCAGACGAGCGCATGCTTTGATTCCGATATCTGAGCGCAAGGCCAGCTAAGCACCTTCCCCGGGGGAGGTGGGGGGCTGTTGGGATGGCGGAGGAGGTGGGTGGGGGAGGGCGCCTCTCCTGTTTACCTGCTCGGCGTAGACGCATAAGTCGTGATTTCCGGAGGTGTCTACTCCCAGCCCGATTTCGTACTCGTCGTCCTGGGCCCGTCTTGACTGCCGTGCCGCCTCCTCGTCCGGAGCGCTCCAACCCAAGTGCCAGAGCGGCAGCAGCAGCAGCAGCAGCCACCCTCCTCTCTCCCGCTGTGTACGACTATGGTGGTAAACCCCCTACCCGCTGTGTTCCGCGTAGTCTAGTCCGCGAAACTAGACCTCGATCGGCTCTCTCTGCATCGACGACGACGACGACGACGACGACGACGACGACGACGACATGCGGAACGAGACAGGAGCACGCGACGGAACGGAGAGCCGGAGAAGAGAGAGAGAGAGAGAGAGAGAGAGAGAGGAGAGCCTCGATTGCTCGCAGGTTCGCGACTCCCGGATTTGATCGGGACCGAGTAGGCGTTCGCCTCGCTTTCTCCCTCTCTCTCTCTCTCTCTCTCTCTCTCGCCTCCTTCCACCTGCTCCCGTTACAGAGATGGGAGAGAGCTTTGTGCGCGCGCGCGAGCAACCCCCGACCAGACGACGTCTCTCGTGCCGCTGCTGCCGCCGCCGCCGCCGCTGCTGCTGCTGGTGCTGGTGGTGGTGGCAGCGGTAACGTCGGGCCAGTCGCTTATTGATCTGCATGAGGGGCGAGCTTTCCGCGTGTGGGTGAGAGGGTGGAGGTGGAGGAAAAAATGAGCGAGCACGGAGGAGAGAGAGAGAGAGAGAGAGAGAGGATGTGGATGCGGATGCGCTTTATATTCGGAGGGAATTTTTGCCCGCGCCAATGGTGGGGGGGCGAGAATTTTTCGAATTGCTTCCGAAGCGCGTGCATGCTTTTCTTGGAAATTTAAAGCTGAAAGCTGACTGGAGAGCTTTTTTGCGCAGGAGAGCTTTCAGGGGGGAGAAGGGAGGGGGGATATACTGGCACGTATCGGTTATCTTTTAAGATTTCGAATCGAATCAAGCTGTTTTAAGGCGCTGCGTTTTCTGAATGCTTTAAATGTCAAATGCTTCCTGCAGTGATATTTTATCCGGCGGAAAAATATGTTTTACGGAAGGAAGAGCTTTCGGATCGGTTGCTTTTCTCTCGGGATTTTCTTAAATAAGAGCTTTTCGCGTCGGTTTTTTGCGCAACGTCGAGATTGGTAACGTCGGTTTAACTCTCGGAGAAGGAATTCTCGAAATTTCCACGCAAAACAAGTCTCCTAGACAGAAAAAAAGCTCGACAATACATCTCCGAACACTGCGGAAATAACAGAAGCTGCAGTTGACCGTTAAAAATCTCCATTTCAAGACCAGCCACGCAGGCAATCCCGCAAAAAAAAAAAAAAAAGCTACCTCCAGCCTCGATCCTCCCGCTGTCAGAAGCACTCGCTCGATCGGCGCGCAACGCCGCCGCTTGCTCAAACGCGAAAACAAAAAGGCCAATCAGCAAAGTGGAGCAGCGAGGAAGCCTAACCGTCCTCGAATTCGCTCCGCGCCGAAAAAATGCAGACGGAGAAGCCCGCAGCGCGAGAAGCTCCGTGTCAGCACGGACGCGAACGGAATGGGCGCCGAGCACACACACACCTGGCTGTACGAGGGAAAGTCCCCTGCTGCGGAGGATGATTTTGGGCGGTGGACTCGCCTCCTTTTTTGGGGGGGGGACGGACGGCTGTCGGACGGTGACTCGGTCACGGGGAGCAGCTTCGGTAACGAGTTTTTTTTTTTTATTTGCCGACTGGGATTTGGAAGCTCGTTGGGTTTAATCTCGAATATTGATTTCGCTGGATTTGGATGTATCAATTTAATTCCGGACGAGGAATCGGGGTAAAGATTGTTCCGGAAATATTCGAGCTATAATCTGTGGGGGATCAAGGAAATTTACTCTGATTATCGAGCGAAGTATATTATTATTCGATTCGGAAAAGTTAATCTAATATAACCTAATCGTCGATTAAAGGGCGAAAACGTAAAAAAATTCAGTCTCACCTTGACCCTCCTCAAAATTGTCCGAGATAAATCATGATTTCAGTGCAAATGTTTTGCTTGAACATTCGTAAAACCAGATTAAGGCTAGAAAATCTGAGCGTCGCTCCGAGAACACAAGTAAATCCACAGTAAATAGATAAGGAACGAATGTTTATCCAAAGACGATTCTATCGCGCTCCTTCTAATAAGCTCTTATCTTGCTAATACACGAAACGGTTATCTGGCCGTTCAGGACGGTTAAGGTCATTGCTGCCCGCCTTTTGCAGCAGTAATTAGAGTGATTTGGCAGATTAGACGAGGCTTAGCTCGTTCTGTATCGATTTGACGTTTGTTGGCAGCACGAACAGGTGGTCTTTACGTCCGCTACTCGTGTAATACTTTAGATATTAGACCATTTGTATTACGCTTTTGTTTCGACGTGCTTTTAATGAATTTCGTTCCGGGCAGCTTAGCTCGACGAGCTTTCGAAAAGGTTTCGCAAATTCATCGGCGGAATGGCGGAGCGTAAAGTTTCAATTTTGAAAATTTTCTAAAGAGCAGCGAGGGAACACTTTGTAACAGTGCACGGAAAATCGTGACTATATCGTCTAACCTCATTGTTGCATAAAGTAATTTACTGATAATTCACCGAATAAAATGACAAATAATTACGTGCATGCAGTCCACGTGAATGCGCTGAATCAGTTTCTCTTACGTAATAATGGTACTCATTTCGAAGTCTAATAAGCTTGCATTTTCAGCTTTAATAATCGGTGGCGTTTCAACTAATTAGCTGCCTTTGTAATTCCGCGCGGTATTCTCGAAAATTCTTTAACGCTTCCGAAAATCCGAAATGTATTTGCGCAATATAAATTCGTTTTTAATTCCGTCGACGGTCTCGAAATTAGATTCGAAAAATCCTGCGCGCGAAAACCCTTTTTCGCGCAACGGCCCCATAAGAAAATTGAATAAAGGCTAAGTACCTTAACTACCGGCGACGACGCGAGCCCGTAAAAAGCTAAAGTTTATGAACAGAATTTTGCTTTTTATACACTTTCCGGCGGAGTGGTATATCAAAGTATATACGGCACTTTTAGGTATATCCTCGTAAAGTGTTCGCGAGTAAAAGATTCCTACGGCATAAATCACGTGAAAGCTTGCTTTTTGAATTTTTTCGAGCTCGTAATTTTCCGAATATGTCCCGAAGCACGAATAAATTGATATTAAAAGTAAAAAATCCCGCATTTCTACTTTCCAAAACCAACAGCTTTTTAACGAATCATCCACTCTGCGTATCGAAATGAAAAAAAAAAAAACTTGAAACCTACCGGCATCCCTCAACTCCTGAATCCTCAAATAACTCGCCAAACTAATCCTCGAAAACCAGATAACTCAATTTCCAGCAGCGTCATCGCACCTCGGCCGAGCTCCGTCCGCCTCGACTCCCCGCCTCAAGCTTTCCCGGACGAGAGAAGAAGAGGAGTCACTCGCGGCGGCACTGATTTACACCATCATCCTCGAGACTCCCGGCGGGGGGAGTATTCCTTGGCGCAAACTGACGCAGGTCAGCTCGGTCGCCGCGCGATTTGGCGCATATTCGGCCCCCGAGTTCAAGGTCGGCTTCGTCCACTGCAGCGGCAGGAACGTCCACTTGGCTGCGCTGCTCTTTTTTTTTTTTTTTAACGAACGAGCTATCGAGCAATAATCAATTTCCGGTACGACGGACGCGAGATAATTACGTATGCAAGCAGAAGCCGGGCGGTGCTTTACTTTTATGGACGGGGTGGGTTTACTGCCTTTCGCGGCGCTGCACGATTTTTTTTGCTGCCTCTGCTGCGGGGAGAATTTATAATCCGGCTTGATTAATTGACTTTTTTTTTTACCGAGGTTTAATGGGGAATTGAGGCAGCGGGGTGAAATTCCGAGTGAAAATTCAAACGCGTCGGATTGTTTTATATATACACCGCCGGGGGGCGACTTATCGTAAAAGGGCCTGTGTTTCCCGACCGGTTTCGCTTTTCCTATTTCGGAGTCATCGAGACGACGACGTCGCGATAACTTTTTTCAACGTCCGCGGGACTGCCGCCGCATTTGAATTTTCGTTGGCTTGCACGTGCATGCCGATCTTCGTCGTTTTAATATCTTTGGGTCGAAAAACGTGGAATATTTGATTTTGCGAAGCGAATATAGTTTCTGCGGTGCGTTGGGTGCAATAATTTAAATTCAAGCAAATATTTTTCGTACGAGAGGAATTAATAAAATTTTATTCATTTTTTGAGCGATGAATGATTAAAATCTTTAATTACGGAATTGCCTTCACGTGACTATAAAAAAAAATAATTACTCGGTTTCATGCATATCGTGCAGAATTCAATTTTCCTCGTTAAAAAAGAATAACAATAACTTTTTATACCCAAAGCTTCCCTCTTTTTTTTTCATCGAAATCCCGATTGCGCAGCGAAATTATTTTCAACCCGCGCCGCAATCCCTTTTACCCCAAAAACCTCCTTTCCCTCAATACGAAGACTCCCAAAACGCCGGCAACTCTCCTCCCGAGGAAGCATCGACATCGTCCCTTTGCCTCTCGATCCCTTGGTTATTAACCCTCCCAGTTCGGCGTCGGCTGCGCCAAACGGAATAAGGAAACTAAGGAGACGCGGCCGCTCGGTTAGATATCTGACCGCAATCGGAGAATCGCGTCGCGTTGCCTGCCCCCCCTCCCCGCCCCGCGCCGAGAACGTCCGCATGCCATAAATACTCGGACAGGCGCAATCGCGGTCTCCGCGCGCGGGCATTGTGCGGCTTTTGTTACCTCCGCCGCCGTAATGACATCCGCAAGGTGCACGTATAGTGGGATCGTCCGCGAAAGAAAGTGGATTATAAATAGGCCTCCGGCTATTTTTAGAGTGGCGCAGGATTCGAGCGTGATATTTATTGAATATTGATGCGAGTGCCGGGACCGGCATGAGTGCGCCGGGGATTGTAAACTACCGATCGATGATGGTAGCTCTTGGTGGGGAATACGCTGATTTTAAGCGGAACGTGTAATTTTTTTTTTTGGAATGAGAGAGCTCGGCGTTTGATAACAGAGTTTGAAACGCATCACGGAAGGTCGTTGAATTATTTGACGAACTGTTTGAATATAAAGCACGGGTCTTTGAGGTTAGAAAATACTATGAATAAACTGCGGGTAAAAGGGCCGTTTGTCAAATAAAATGTTAATCATTGCAGTACATTCAAACGAATTATTCTTATACGTTCAGAAACAATTTCTGGCTCGTTACAGTTTTAATCCGCGCAATTAGCATGAAATTACAATTTAAAAGCGATTCACTTTCACGTTATACAACCCTGCCAAAAACTGTTTAGGACTGCAGCTAACCTTAAACCGTGCAGCCGAGCGGCAGCTATGCGAATTGCATAATCCGAGCTTTAACTGCAACGTACAACGTTAAAGCGAAGCCAGCGCGGCTCTCGCGAAGCTCGCCGAGGAAAAATTAATAACCCGAAATTAGGCTGCGCCGATTAACATTTCATTACGCCGCGAAAAGGTAAACTTTGCATTCCAATGGACGCGGCGGCATTGGGAGTCAGGTATTCGCAAAGAACTTGCGGACAATTAAATTTTCAATTGCGCGGCTCCGCTCTGCGCCAGTTTTTTTTTTCTTTTTTTTTTTTAGGGCCGTTTCATTATGTTACTATCCGCTATGCGGCGGAAAGAAGTGTGTCGAATATTTTTACTCTACTGGATATGACGAAGGCTGAGACTTTTAAATTACTGACGATGAATCTTTTACACTGGTCTGCTTTACTGCGATGCGCCATATTGATACTTATTTTACGAATCCGAAAAAGACCTTGTCTAATGGACAATTTACGGATTTTCTGAGGTTTTGAAATCTGTTTTGTTTTTGTCGTAGAAGGAAGTTAATTCGTCTAATTGTCGTTTCTTTTAGAAAGAACATTTATAAACTTTGAAAGAAATTGGATTTCAAGTTGATGTTTCCAGTTAAAACTTTACTTTCGTAATCCTTTCAACGGGTTATTATAAAAGTGTTTTACAATACTAAAACGATAATATAAAGTTTGTTATCTTTGTGCAGAGTTTAAAAATTCTAATTAAACTTAAAAACTGGTAAAAGCTTAAAACTTATACATTTTTTTATACGATGCCGAGTAACATAAATTCTCATTATGTCTGATTGAATTATAATCGGTAAAAGGGCAACTTAAAAAATTGGGCAAAACCGGAATGAGAGAACAAAAGTTCATTCAAACCGGCTTATCGCGTATTTCTTGCGTTTTAAAGGTCAGAAGTCATCTCACCGCAGCAGAGATATAAATAAATTAAAAAAAAGGTGCATATTCGACCTCGCCTAAAGGGAGTAGTGAAAGGTTGCAGCACGAGAGCTTCCTAAATGAAAGAGAAACACTGACGAGAGAGTGAGAGAGGAACGAGTTTCATAAAACGATTTCATCACTGACGTTTCAACGTAGAACTAACGTTTAACGACCCACAATTTTGGGGCTTGGAATTATCGCTTAAATAATAGAGTTGTTTGAAAAACTGAATTTCGAACGAGATGAGTGTAATAAACAACCTTGGTGCGTTATTGGGGCAACGTTCACGAAGTTGAACAATGAAGAAAAATTGCAGCAGAAACTACTTTAAATAGAGAGGGGAATCTGGCAAAAACTACTTTGTCTTGCGAAACTCACGAATCTTCTTTGGTTATATATATCTATAGTTAAAACTTCACAAATTGCTGTATAAAGTCGAAACGACGAGGAACGTAATATCCTTTATGCAATACTTGCGGTCGAAAATATTTTGCAGTATAACTTTTGTAAAGAATTTCTCAAAAACTTTGATGATTTATCAAAAATTAAATTCTGTTTTTAATAAAGTTACCTTTAGCAATTTAATTTTTTGAAAAGTTTATTAAAAAAAATTTCCTAAAAAAAATTGTTATAACTATTATTGTTATTAGATATTTATTTTTAAATAAATAAATTTATCAAGAAATTAAGAAAAGTAATAAATTATCTACTGTAAAATGTAAAATAATAAAATGTGCTGTTTACCAAGAGTGAACTTGCAACAAGATCAGAGTCACTATTTCCATTTATTATCTCATGAATGTGTATGATTTGTTATCTCAAAGTGTTAAAACTCATTCAGTAGAAAATCATTTTTGTTTCTGTACTTGTTTATTTAAAGTATAGTTGAGGCAACTGCGAGCAAACAAATTTGTAACAAAAATTAAATTAATTTTTGAATGAAATAAAATTTAAAATTTTTACACTTCACAAAAACATTTTAATAAAGGAGTTTATATTTTTAAAAAAGTTATTTATAGTTATTATTGTCATAAACATAAAATCCAAAGTATCAAATTACTTCTTTTAAGTAAAATCAAATATAAATGTTCATTTTCATTTGTACAACTCAGATTTATTTTATTCTCCTGCACGTGATATTCACAATCCACTTATCATTCTCATATAGATATCATCAGTGGAATTTTCCAAAGAAATGTATGCATCTGTACATATTCTTAAAGAAAGTTGAACGCTTTGATTCACTGCAGGCAAAAATAGATCAACTTTGCAGTTTGTGTTAACACAAAGTATAGAGCTTTTTGAGGTAAAAATAAATTTAACTTACAATGTTGTTGATTGCAACACA